>MVGT01003464.1:569524-611347 GCA_002174775.1 Macleaya cordata | reverse complement strand
ATTTGACACATGCAAATGTCATTTGGCATTAGCAAAATAACATTTGACACATGCAAATTTCATTTTGCATAAAAAATGGATATTGGCACGATTAGGCACGGTTAGGCACGGCTATGGCACGAGTTGGCACGCTAATGGCACAGTTATGGCACGATCAGACACGCTAATGGCACGATTGAGCACGCTAATGGCACGGTTAGGCACGGTTGATGGTGGCACGGTTGCTGGCACGGTAACTGACACGTTAATGGCACGATTAGACACGGCTAATGGCACGACTAATGGCACGGTAGGCACGACGTGCCGGCACGGCACGACACGGCTTGGAGCGTGCCGTGCCAATGTGCCGTGCCGTGCCCAGTCATTTGTGTTCATGGCATGGCACGGCACGTCACGGTTATTAATCGTGCCGGCCGTGCCTCGTGCCGTGCCGGCACGGCACAGCCCACTTAACATCTCTACCTAATACCCACTATTTTCTTACACTCTACTTACACCTGTCTGTGGCCAGTACAAAAACGATAATGCTATACTTACAGCAGAATCCTACAGAAAACCTACAAAATTAAAATCTGACGGTAGTATGCAATTACACATCCTCGTGATTTACATCATATACCCTCGTGATTTGCGTCAAACCCAAAATTATTCTTTTCTCTAGATTATTCTGTAGGCTTTTCGGTAACCCTAGCACTACCGGTACAAAAATGATATACTTAAACAAAAAGTAGTGATATTTATGATGATCATCATGTCAAATTCAGGTGTTAAGGAGTCTTGCCGGGTGGTTGTGTTAGTTTAACCGTAGTTAGTTTGCAACCTCTCGTGCGCAGCTCGTGAGGGTATCCTACCAAATAAAATGAAAACCTAATTAATAGAACACGCCACATCTCTCCACTCTTGTCTCTCTCTTCACACCATGGATGAAGAAAACCCTGATCTTGATAACGAAAACAAGATTTTGCTTGCAATCTATGCCGCAATTTTCGGATTAGGAGTGTATTACCACAAGCAACACGAAGAGAATTTGTAGCCCACATTAAGGATGATTTTGCATTTGCTTTGGCTGCTGTTAAGCAGTAGGGTGCAAAATCCTGGTCCTGTTTTCCCAATCCCGAGCTATTATCAGGGAAAACCAGTGAAATCATACCAACAACAGTTGTACGAGAACAAATATGCAGCGAAAGCAAATGCAAATCATGCAAATCATCTTTAATATGAGTTACAAGGATTTTGTTAACATGTGCCCTAAGGGCACATGATAAGCTTTAAGGTTTTGTATTTTGTTTAGTTTCTTTAAATTGTCTAAATGGGCTGATTTTACTATATGTATGTTATTTATACTATTTGGATCATATCTAAAAAAATCAGTTCAATCTGAGACTTCTAGCACCCTCTAGCACCACGAATACTTAATTTAGACTTTAATAGTATGAACGAATGACTTACATTTAAAGTGATTTGTTTGGAGGGTTAGATATTTTTGATTAAGTTGATTTTTTGTAGACATCTTTTAAATAATGATAATATTATGTCTACAAAAATTTAGTTGATTTGAATACCTCTAACTTACAAAAAAGCTCCTCCAAAAACAATCTTATCGTGTGCCCTTACAAATCCCTCTTCATGTAAATTCTGAAATGGTTTTCTCGTCTAATCAAGCTTTTGAAATGACGGACGAGACAGGTAAGAGACCACTTTCGTTAGTGCTTTGTTTCAAACAAAAAAACTACAAAATGTAAGGGTTTTGTTTGCAGAAAAAAAATCTTCATAATGTTAGGTTTTGTTTAAAAAAAAAACCTTCAAAATGTTAGGGTTTAGTTTCAATAGACTCTTAACAAATAAGGAAATTTCTCGGTCAAATCACTATACAAGGAACTTAATAATCCTTCTCATATTATTTATAACCCTTTGGCATTTACTAAGACAATTTGAAAAATGCATACCTCACCTAGGGTGAGGCTTTTTGCTTACAAATGCTCTCTTGACATTCTAGCAATTAAGGTTAAACTTAGTAATATTCTGAATAATAATGATACTCTTTGCCATCTCTGTAAATCTTTTAATGAAAGCCTAGAACATTTATTTATGTCTTGTCCTTTCACCTGTGATGTGTGGTTTGTAGGTTCTATTTATCCTTTTGTTAACAATATTACTCCGCAGACTTTCTTGGATTGGATGACTTCTTAGTTTATCTCACCATGTGGTTGGGATTCAACCATTTTAGGTGAATGGGCAGCAACTTGTGCTACATATTCCCGTGTAATATGATCTTTGAAAAAGCAATCCCAAGCCTTTACAAACCTTTCATCTTATAACTAGATATCTTAAGATATATATACCCTTTAGGTTGAGTCTTCTAGAACTTTGAACTCTATTAAATCTTCTAATGCTTGTTGTGCTTGGGGCCCTCCTCCTATTGATCAATTAAAATTAAATTTTGATGCTTCCTTTATCACTAAGAATGAAAATGCAGGTCTTAGTATTGTGCTTCGTGACAATTTGGGTATGTGCAGGGGGTCAGATTGATTCCGTGTAAAGCCTTTTCAGCTGAAGAAGCTGAAGGATTAGCAGCCTATGCTGCTGTTAAGTGGGCTATAGAACTTCAGCTTCATCACCTTATTATAGAAGGAGATGCTTTATCTATTATCTTAGCTTTACAACTAAAAGACTGTCATATTGGTTGGCGTACTAGAGCTCACCTCAGTGATGCTGCTCAACTTTTATCTTCCTTTACTAGTTGCTCTTTCAATTTCTGTAATAGATCTGCGAATTCGGTTGCACATGCTTTAGCTCACAAAGCTAATGCACTAACAACCGAAATATCGTAGCCTGATCCTCCTTCCTTTCGGTTTGATCTTTTAGTTAAAGACTCTTAACATGTAATCTCGGTTCCAACCATTAATACCTAATATATATATATTATATATATATCTCTGCTAACTATTAAAAAAAAAAAATCAATATTTTGGATTAGAGCCAGATGAGTTGGGCCGTCACCTATATTGGACTGGGCCATCATTGAAAACGTTCATTCGTTAAAGACTTTGGCGCCTGTTTTGACTTGGAGATGGTGCTCATATCAAGTTTAAATTCAATTTTTCAAATCAAACTCCATCCACAACATTTTGGTCCCCGATATTCAAAACGCAGATATCAATAATATTGCTACACGCGAGTAACCAGAAGCGCGGAGCGGTAGCTGTTTAAGAAGTGGAATCACGATTCGGGAGTGAGAGTAAGGTTCCAAAGCGGGAGCGTAACCAAGCGCTACACCAATTCAAAAACATGGAAATTGTATTGAAACCAACTTAAGATGGCTTAGATAGTACTATGAACGATATTTCTCTCCCCCGGACTGGAAATATGGTGATCTTCCCTAGCTTAATAACAGAATCTAGCTTCACAGTTTACTAGTGTTACAAAGACTGCAGGCTCAAATCACAAATTTATAGCTTCATTTGAACTACAAAAGAGAGATCTTACTATTCTGTACAAAAAAAAAACTATTGACCTAGTCCCTGTCAATGCTACTTAGACAAAATATAATGGCCATTTCTCGAGTCCGTAGTCCGCGATCGATTAGTAGTACACTTGTGTAGCAGATTACTATGGGCATCACTCAAAAGCATGGCCTGATTGATGTATATATACGCATGCATCCTAAAGCTTAAAAGAATGAAACAGGAATTACAGAACTGATGAGGTCATCTCGTCGCCCTGTGAGGCAGGGGTTGGCAATGATGATGATGATGATGTTGGTGACGAGTTAAAAAAATCGACCACTACCGGAGCTGCACCACCTGTAGAATACCAAAAGTTGATTCATAAAAATCCTCTGGGATTTTCCCATGTAGAAGAGAAACAATAAGATGAAGTCCGCACTTGCAGTTTTAAGATTAGGGGATTATAACCGTAAGACATCTCTAGCGGCAATCAGGTTAGGTGGCTCACCTCTTAGATCAGTTATATAATAAAAACAGCAATGCGATAAGATTAATAATTTTGTTGAAACACAAGTGGATAATCAATAATACAATTGACAGCTTTTTCTTGACTCTGTAGAAAACTGATGATCTGATGGCTAGGATCATTGAATCAGTTCGCAATCTGGGACTGATCTAAGGGGTGGTGGTGTCAAAGCCGGATGGTCGAGAGAAAAGCTTCCCATTTATAAGACTCACCCTATGAACTATCTCATACTTGAATTGAAATTAAGTATCAAAGATTAATAACCTAAAAGGATGAACCTTCTCCCTTTATTTGGAAAACTTTGCTTGAGATTAGAGAAGAAGAAATAAAAAAGGATACATTACATGATCTAAGCACAACTACTTAATGTCAGTTGGCAAAAACTATTACCTGCCAACCTAGCGCAAGCTGAAGAGAAGAGCAATAGAGGTGGAATCTGCATCCACAATAGAGAAAGATCAACAGATTTACACCATTGAAAATATCAACTGTCTAAAGCATTTATTCCAAAGCATAGGAGGGGGGAGGGTGCTGGTATATGGCATTTAGGAATATATTGTACAAACTATGATTTACTTTTCCTATGCAAGAAGTATACCTCCATCCCTTAGTGAGGTGGGAGAGGGTGCAGTATCTCTCTCCTTCACGACGTAATAACTGCTTTCAAGTGTTTTCTGATTCCTTACATCCACATACAGTGGAGGAGCAATATATAGGCTTGTGCAGGTGTGCGGTTGGTGTTTATGTGGGGGGCTTGGGACCGGACTTCTTATATAGGACAACTCCCTCCCTCCCCTCCCTCCAAATCTTGGTATTATGCCCTGTAATATAAAAATTGTTTTAGATTTTGGTCCCCCATAAGTTCTCCTACCCTGTTCATATATCCATCTAGAGTCACTTAAACGTTCTGATGCAACTGCTAAGGTAATTATAGGAGCTTTCTTACTCATTGGATGTAAACTTTGATATTCAAAGAATATATAATTATTACACCATTATTTATATTTGAAACCACAAGAACCATGGTGACAATACAAACTACCATCGTAGGGAAATGGTGCTCTGGTCATTCCAAGAACCCTGAAAAGCTACATTCCTAGAAGAATACTGATATGGTTCAGCATTAAAATATTGATTTACACCATAACACCCAATAAAAGCAACAAAGCTCGGGATCACTCCAATAACACTTGAAAATGAATAGATTAGATCATACAGAAATAAATTGAAAAGTAATGGAATGGAATGCATTACAACACTTACACCAACAACAAACTGAAACCATATGGGCCCCTTTACATATCTTTGAACAACTGGCATTGCTGCATAAAAAGTACAAATGGAAATCTCAAAAAATCACCTATAAATCTTCCAAAAACTCTTAATGACTAACTGGAGAAATGAGGAAAATTTTCAAAAGAAAAACTACTGATAACTATTATTACTACTGTATAAGTTACATAACAATAGTAAGAGAGAAAGATATTTAGATCTATCCAAGTAGGTTAAATAACTTGTCCCTTGACAAATTATAAAAATCCTGCGACTGAGTAGACTATGGTCATCAATCTAGGTCTCCACAAAAATAGTAATATAATCAAGTTCAAATCCGTAACTTATTTAGTTGAAAACATGAAGTCACACGTTCAAGCCAAAATTACCCGCGAAAAAAATGTTATATAATATAAGAATATTGATTCTCCACAATCAGCAGAGAGAAGAATCATTTACAAATTACAGTCACAATAGAAGAAACCCTTCACTGCCAAGATATTTTGTTATAGATGAAAGTTTAGCTGGCAGATTCAATTAGCCCATGTATTTCACCACCTGAACCACAATATACAGTCTCATAACCTTCTCCCATCGGGCAAAAGGTGGATGTTTTCCATTACCATTCTTTTATTATTTATACAAAAAAAAAAAACATGCATCTTCCCCTGAATCCCGATGTATATAAACATGCCTCTTTTGCCACATACGAAAGGGCTACTCTAAAAGCTTATCACATGCAGAGGGGGTGTTGTGAAGAAACAAATTAACCTCTTAAATCCCAGTTGTGGGAATTTCTAATCACTAATGTATATGAAGTGAATCCTTATCTTAATATAAAATATTGAAGAAAATAATGGGTTATTTCAGAAAATTGATTGTAATTCAAAATTGAGTAAATTAAATACCATAACAAAAAAAAGGCTAAAAAAATTAACCAAGTTAGAACACTAACACAAATCATCCATCTATCAAAGATTCAACATTATATACAGATGAGATAAGAACACAAGCACATAAAAAAAAATACCCCGGTTCACTCCATAGAACGCACTTGTAGTACCACCAACAGCAATACCAATCTAAATAGGAAAAAAAGAAGAAGAAGAAGAAAACACTATTAGTTTTAGTTAAAGGGAGTCAGAATCGACCCTTATATGAAACTATGAAAGCACTTCAACCAACCCCCAAAATATAAAGAACCAACAAATTTTTTTAGGAAGATCTTGAAGACCCAAACGCAAAACAAGAAAGAAATTTTAACGAGAAGCAAATCAAATATTTGGAACCCAACTCAAATTCAATCACAAAAACGTAACAGAAAAGAAAAAATAGATATTTACCAAAAATAAAAAAAATAAACAAATATATAGTAGATATAAAAGGATCACCATGGAAAGAGTGTCTCTGATAACAGTCCTACTAATGGTTTCCTGAAAATCAAATCAAACAACATGGGTATCAGAAACAAGCCTTCTAAAAACAAATAAAAGGAAGAAGAAGAAGAAGAGAGTGAATTAGTAGTTACAGCTTCCTTGGAAAGGGGGCCCGCACAATGAGGACATCTCAAACCAGAAGGTTTTGAATCCTCCATGAAAAAAGAATTATCCATGACAGACACAAGCAAAACTCTCTCTCTCTCTAGAAAAACCCTCTATAAACCCCAATGATCTATCACATATACGGGTTCGGCTGTTAACAGCTAGGACGTCCTATGGGCTTTCCTTCCATATGGGCTGTTGTAGCTTGAGTTCCAAGCAGAACCAAGGACACGCCCTAGACTGGGCTTCAATTAACTATTAAAAGACTCGGCCGAACCTGGACTTTTATAATTGACCAGCCTATTGATATAAAAAAAAATAATAGAAAATGTAAAACAAATCCCTGTAAAAAAAAGTCATAGTTGTAGTTTGTTTTAGAAAAAAAATTAATTAATTTTAGTGTTGACTAATGTTTGAAAACGACTTTTATAACAGTGTAACAATAAGGGGTCTTTATTGTTACAATGGTTTTGAAGCTCAAACCGAAATGATGTTAAATTATAAAAACACAATAATATTGATAAATAACGGCCCTTATAATGAAAAATAACAAGATTAAAAAGGCCAAAATAGATTTTATGTTATTTTTTTATTTTTGATAAAATAACAATGGTAAACCTTGAAAGAAATAAGAAAATAAAAAAGCACTATTAATCTATTCTACTTTGAAAAGGGTGGCCACCCAAGAGGTAGAATAGATTAAAGAGAATAAGAAACGGCCCTATATTTTTTTGTTTAAGAAATCAACTAAATATATTAAGATTGCATAGAATGTAAGTATACTTGATGTGTACAGCATATGCATACAGTTGTGGGTCTCATTACTATGTGTCCAACAAGTTGGCAAAGATGAATTAGGGCCAAACCCTAGCCGTCATCCCTTCCTTGTTGTCGAACATTTACATTAATTGTTATTTTTAGATTTTATTTACAAGTTTTTTGTAACCTTGAGAGTGACAGAAAACAATTTGCAATTAAGGTAGGACAAGGTTTTTTATGGAACCCCTACATGCACACGATCCAAAGGTTGATTTTTTAGAAGGAATATTTTCTCATCACATAGATCATCGTCACCAACAATTACATCATTCTAAAACTGTTTATAAATATTGTTAATTCAAACCAACATTTTATAGGTTAGATCATCTGCATGTAAACCCTACAAAACTTCTTATCCTAATCTTGACTATAAAACTTCAGTTGCGGAACCTAACTCGTGTGTATATATATATAGGTAATAGTCATGAAAGGATCACATGGGCAAAATGGTGTCACAGATCACCGGAGCAGCAGTCTCATTACTGGATTCCTGAAACCAAAACAACCAACAAGTGGGTATCAGAATTCAGAAAAAGCTATATAAGCTATAACAAACAAGGATTTTGTTTCTTAAGTTTGTCTAAATAGGTTGATTTTTTTATATGTATGTTACTTATACTATTTGGATCATATCTAAAAAAATCAGCTCAATCAGAGACCTCTAGCACCATCTAACACCACAAACACTTAATCAAGACTATAATAGTTTGAATGAACGACTGACATTTAAAATGATTTGTTTGGATGGTTATAAATCTCTGATTGAACTAATTTTTTATGAGCATTTTATAAATGATGATAATATTATACCTACAAAAAATCAGATGATTTGAAGGTCGATTCTTTAAAAATATCCTTATCGTGTGCCCAGGGCACACGTTAACAGGACCCAACAAACAAATAAAAAGAAGGGAGTGAATAAGTAGTAGGCTTCCTACCAAAAAAAGAACAGCGCTGCTGTTTGGCCCGACCATATTACAAAACAAATGCATGATGCTTATGTGGCATGGTGGGTCCCATTGCCACATAAGTTAGAAAACCCCTCAAAATAATTTTAGAAGGGGAAAAGTGGTAGGTCCTGCCCTGCCACATAAGTATCTGGCATTTGTTTTGTAAGATGGGTGGGCCAAAAAACTTTATTGAAAAAAGAATAAGTAGTAGGGTTACTGTTTCCTTGGAAACAAGGATGACATCTTGTGGTACCAGGAGCAGGAGGGTTTGAATCTTCCATGGCTTTTTTTTTTTGTCCCTGGCTTTTTTGATATCCCACGTTTAATAGGGGGGCCATTCTGACAAAAAAAGAAAAAAAGGTTTGTCCATGACGGATGAAACCAAGCTTAAGCAACTCTTTCTCTCTCTAAAAACCCTCTAATACTCCGCTTGGTATACCGTGAATATTCGCAAATATAAAAATTTACGATTTTTGTAGGTGTTAATTAAAATTATATAAATTAGAAAAAATAAATAAAATTTTTTAGATTGTTTATTTTGTAAACCCATTGCAAATCACACCAAATATTTGTTATTAGATGCCATCATCAATCACCTACAAACACATGATGAACCGTGAATTTTCGCATTTGCGAAAATTCACGGTGTACCAAGCAAAGCCTAAAAGAAAAACCCCAAGGCAAGGATCTATCACATTTATAGGTACGGGTACGGCAACAAGTTTGTGAAATCAACAGTGCTGTTTGGACCAACCACTTTACAAAAGTGGTGCCCGATGCTTATGTGGCAGAATGGGTCCTACTGCCATGTAGGTTAAAAATGGTAGGACCCACCCTGTCACATAAGGATTAGGCACCTTTTTGTAAAATGGTCAGTCCAAAAGGTATTATCGTTGTGAAATGGGCTTTCCACCAGGGCCGTTCTAGGGTTGTGTTTCAAGCAATATTGAGCTAATTTAGGACATCATCTGGATTGGGGCTTGGCCTAACGTACAATACTTGGCCGAACATGGGCTTACAATTGGTCAGCCTGTTAGCTAGGGGTGTCAATGGGTACCAAACTACCCGGAACTGAACCGGTACCGGAACCGTTTTTTGCGATTCCGGGACCTTATTTTGTGGATCCGATAAATTTCGGATCCATTTTGGATCCGTTTAATTTTGGATCCATTTCGGATGGTACCCGGTTCCGTATAAATTTTATAAATTTTTAGTTTAATTTACTATTATACAATAATTTTTTATTTTTTTTCATTAAAAAAAGAAACTAATGACTATTATATAACAAATTTTATAATAAAATAAATTTCATAATTGAATAGAATACGAAAATACAAAATACAAATAGGTTTTATGTGAAAAAATAAAAAAAAAACAATAATTAAAAATGGGTATCGGGTACCCGCGGATCCTAGCGGTACCGAATCCGGAACCACCAATTGAGGTTCTAGAATCGGAACCGAAAGGATTCGGAACCGAAAGGATCTGGAACCGCTTCATATTAACGGGACCGGATCTAGAACCTTTAGATTTCGATCCGGAACCGTCCCGTTGACACCCCTATTGTTAGCCAAATATTTTTCTTATTTGTAAAATGCAAATATTTACGGTTCATCATTTTTTTGTCGGTGCTAATTAAGAATCCATTCACTATTTAAATAATTTTTTTTTTCAAAGTGCTTATTTGTTGCAAATTCCAATAAAAATTTGCTAGATGTCTTCATTAAATACATATAAAATATGATGAATGGTGAATTTTTGCACTTGCGGTAGACCAGGCAGGACCTAAAATCTATGATCCTGATTATAAGTTGCATCAAATGGGTTTTGCCGTAATTTGGGTCGGGTTTAGGACCCACTAATAGAACCAATTAACTCAATATTCTCTCTTTGGTTGCTGATCAAAATGAGGTAGAGAATATGATTAACACGTCACTGACCCAATATCCCAATTAACTATGAACTCTATTTCACTTGCACCTTGCTTATCAAAAAGAAGGAGTTCCTCAAAATATTTTGGGATGGACAAGTTAAAATGAGTTTCTACCCCAAAATCTCTCATCCAAATTATTACTCATTTTTACTGGGGGTGGTGTGGGGGCAAACTAACTTAACACTCACTTTCTTTTTTCATCCCACTAAAATTAAATAGTACACCCCACCCCCTACCAACATCACCACTACTCCACCGCCAGCCACCTACACCGTCGGCCGCTTCTTCTTCTTCTTTTTGTTTCTCCACCTCCAGCCACCACTGCTACTGCCCGCCAGCCACCTGAAAAGGCAAAAAAAAATTCCAGATCTGAATGATTCAGATCTAGAGAGGTTGGTCATAGGACTTGCAGTTTCACGTTTTCGATCGACGACTAAAATGTCCGGCGACTTCAAGAGCTAAATCAAGAGTATTTTTTGTTGTGGTAACAAGCCCAAATGGAAAGTCGTACACTAGTAATATTGTGGAGTGTTTGTTGAGATACATTTTGTTTTCTCGTTTCTAGTGTTTCTTGTAATGGTTTCGTCATGTGCAAAGGTAAATAGATCGATCGATCCACTTACAAAGGAATGTGATTTGGTGATTATTAGATTGCAAAGGATTGGTTTTCAAATTTTTTATTTCGATTTTGGTGATTATTTGAAACAAACATGTTGGCTTGTATTGGTGTTATTACGGGGAATGTTTCGATATGTGCTGAAATGAATTTCAGAATGGAAAAAAAAAAACTGAAATACAGAGCAAGGTTCAAAATCTCGTATCGATCGAATGTTTCGGTATGTTGAAAATTGAAATATTCATCGAAATGATACGATACAATATCGAAATATTGGAGTTACGAAACACCTGAAACATTTCGAAATATTCCGAAATATTCTGATACATTTTGAAACATTTCGATACGATTCGAAACATTCATAAAAGATACAATCTGATACCACTCGAAACATTTCGAAACATTTCGAAACGATATGAAACTTTCAGAAAAAACGAGTTCAAGTAATGTTTCGTTTCGGCAAGTCAAAATACCAAAACGAACAACGGAAACATTTTGAAACGAAACAAGATTTGAACCATGATACAGAGTATTAAAGGATTGATGACCCACACAAAAAAATTATAAATATTTTTACAGTCATTTTTAAGTTTAGTTTAAAAACAAAAAAAGGGAAAAGGAAAAAAAAGAAAAAAAAGAAAAAAAACTTGAAATTGAGAGAGGCTAGAAAGAGGGGGCAGAGAGAAAGAGGGGGAGAGATACCGTGAGAGAAAGAAAGAAAGAAGAAGAAGAAGAAGAAGAAGAAGAAGAAGAAGAAGAAGAAAGAAGGTAATGGCCGGAGGTGGTGGTGGTGGCTGGCGGTGGAGTGGTGGTGACCGGAGGTGGAGATGGTGGGTGTATTTTTAGGGTTGGAATATTTTTAAGAGTTGGGGTATTTTTTGGAGTTGGGTGGAAAAATATTAAACTATTTTTAGATGACCATCCCCTTAAGTAAAACTAAATCCATCCCCCAACCAACTTAGGGGGGTGTATTGAATCTGGATATTGGTGGATAATTAAAAGTCCACAAAATATGTGATATTCAAACATGATAACTCTTTAAAAGTCCGGGGTATTCAATTACATGGATTTTAAAAGTCTACAAAACTCTATGGTATTCAAACATGATTCCTAAAGACTCTTTAAAAATCCATGGTATTCATTTCACTTTAGATATTTAAGGATTTTAATAGGCCGGAGAATTTCATGGATTCTTATGGATATTTGAAGGCTTGGTATATATACTTTCCATTCAATAATCCGACCTCAAGTCAAGAGATTATCGTGGATTTTTAAAAAGTGAGAAGCTATGGTCTCTTTCTCTCTCTCTCCACACCACCACCGCACCACCGCCACTGCCACAATCACTGCCACCACCACCACCTTACCATCTCATCACCGCCACCACATCACCACCTCCATTTCCACCGTTATCTTATACCATCTCATCACTACTATGAACTCCGAAAAATGGGCCTCTATATATTCGCATAAAAAATAATTATGCAAGTACCCAAAAAAAATTATTAACTTGATATAATAATTTTTATTGTTTTTTATTTTTAAAGAATTGAACTCAAGACACCACTTGCACTGTTTATATTATTAACAATTTGTACACCTCCACCTGAACATTGTAACGAACCTTTGGTTGTAAATTTTTATGTTAATTTCATACATATATATTCAAACGGAAACCTAATTTTTTTATAAATTGTTTAATTCTATCTTATTTTTAATTTTTTAATAAGTGTGTCCCTTCTTTAAGTATTTTTTAAGAAAGTATTCTATTATATTTTAAAAAAAATATTCTTATAAAAAATTAAAGCTAAGGGGTTAGAAACACAACTTTAGGTACTTGTGCTCAGAGCCGCCCCTACCACTATTGATAGTTAATAAAATAAGTGTTTTAATCCTCTAAGAAATAAATGACAATCCTTAAAACTCATGAAAGAAATCTAGCAAACTCAACCATACTCAAAAATGTGAATCTATAAAAATCTTTGGATTTTTTTCAAGAAACATCAAATATCCACTGGATTCTGTTAATATCCTAAAGAATCTATCACTAAAAGAATCTGTCAAAATCTTTAAAACTCTTGATTGAATACACCCCCCTTAAAAAAACTAGTCCACCCACCCATCTTGCCCATCCCTCCAATATTTTGAGGAAGTCCTTTAACAACACCCAAAGACTCCTTTAACAGCACCCAAAGAAAATAATAGTTTGCGCCTTACTTTCTTTTGTCTTAAGACTTTGAACTCTTAAAGCATCTCCAACTAGTCTCCATAATGTGTAAAAATTAGTGTTGAAATGGCACCAAATTTATCTTTTTTATTTTGAGGATGATCTACACGGTAAGATTATCATCCTCGCAAAAAATAGGTTTTTGGATCATTCCCATGTGGGCTCCCTAAAGAGTATAAACATGGTGTATAAATAGGCGAGTTGAAGAAAGAAATAAAATGATAGTTATATAGGATCAAAGTATTCAATGGTTAGTCAACTATTATGCCACGTAAGGGAGAAATGGGTTGGAGTATTATCGTTCTTTGTATTATCGTTCTTTTTGCCATGCTAATATATTGGGGCCGATATAGAGATAATCTGATGGTGTTAGAAACTCTTCAACATATAGATTATCTTTATAACATATTATTTTGTAAACTTGTAACTTCATCAAAAGCAGATTTAAAATTAATGATTAAAATGAATGGTCTATAAACTGCCAAACCTTTGATTGAGTTAAAAGTTTTAGAATGATATAATTTTTTATAAAGATAATCTCCTATCACTACATTTAGATTTTAACCTTTTATCATGTTTTAAATTTATAAGTTTAGACGAATATTAATTTGGTCAATGACATGTTTTGATTTTTTAAGTTTGAGTAAACTTTGGTATTGGATGATGTATGTGCAATTGTGCACTACTTTGTCACGTTTTAGGTTTAAGTTTAAACGAAACAATTGATTATTAACGGATTTTAAATTTTAATTTATGTGAACATTGGTTTTGAATGATTTGTACTTTATAAAAATTAAAATTTAGAAAAAACCTAAAAACCCTGAAAAACCAGTGGTATGGTTTTGGTTCCAACAAAAAAATCCACCGTAATTTGTTGTTTGTTTTGGTCTTCCCAAAAGACTAATAGTTTGGCTATGAGTTTTCTAACAAAACTCAATTAAATTGAACCGTGTGCAGCCCTACTTCATACTAACCCCCTCTAAATAAATTTCTGACCATGCCCCTATCTCAAATTATAAAATTTTCAAAATCCATCATCTTAATTTATTTATTTTTAGAACCTTAACTGTGGGTTCCACCTCTACCACCACAACTTTCTACCAGTCGTTCTCATAAGTGATAAAATACCATTTTTAGAAGTTAATTTTCTATCTTTTCGATTTATTATTATTTTTGTTTCAAACAAGTAGTACTTCTCATTTCCCTATCGAGTCTTAGGAAATTAAGGATCTTATCATCAGGGAATACAAAGCTTTTTTTTTTTTTTTTAAGCATCTTTCTTTTTCTTGCATGATAGGAATTGGTGTAGAGGGCACACTTAGAACTAGATGCAGTTGGGGCCTCATATCCAGCAACTTGGGCCCACATATCTTACTCTTTCTCTTTCTTTAAAAGGATTTTGAGGAAGAATATGCATGCACTCACATGAGTGGGTGAGAATATATGCATGAAATTGACAACCCAAAATCTCATCTAATTAAGAAAAGCAAAGTACCCATTTTGTTGTACTTGGATGTCCATTCCCGGTTTTAATACTAGTGGGCAGGACACGTATGGATACAATCAGGACCACTAAATAACCTCGTTTGGAGCCCACTAACATATTCAATTATGGATGGGGTACTGATGATAATTGTTTGACTGGGAAAAAAAAATGTAGTCCTCAAATCTAAGTACGTGTAGCATTTTTGAATGAGAAATGCTAGGGCGACATAATGACATGGCAATAGGTTTTGTTTATACCATGCAATTGAATCAAAGCCAATTTGGAAGTGCCACCTCATTATGTTGCGCTCCTTCAAGTCCTTGGGTCATGTTGCTCTAGGATTGAAAGAGGGGAACTTTATAGAGGGGGTTATATATAGCCCAATAAAACTCCCCCATTTTGTAAGGCCTACATACAATGCATCCAGGGACTAATGTTCGGAGAGAATGTTCTACTCACTATGTACATCATATCCAAAAATCAACTCGTTCTAAAATTTCTAACCCCCTCAAGTTAACCCTCAAAAATTAGTAAATTTCAAACTTTTTTTTTGACTGTTGATTTATAATAAACTTTTTATTAGGGTAGAAGTTTTAGAACAAGCTAATTTTAGGTGAGTATGTTCACCTCACTATGTAGATCATCATATCCGAAAATTAATCATTGTATCATCTTCATATGGCCCCACAAGACTTTATTGGGCTATATAACCCCCTCTACAATATAATAGAAAGCCTTTTGAAGCCGCTTATCCAGCAAAACTTGACCCCATCTCACAAGTGGACCTTAACCACTATCTTACCATTGAATGTCTATAGGGCAAAATTTTGAATGATGCGTCGCTGGTACAAAAGCTGTGCTTCCGTCAAGTTATCATGAATCATCAAAGCAACGGGTGAAACCTGCGACAACCCTTTATCTAATAAATGCATCCCTTCTGAAATGAAAATTACGATAGACGATTATGAACAGACATACCAAACTGTATGCGAAGAGATTAGCTTCCAACCGAATCCGACATCCACAACCACCAGATGTAGCAGCAACCAAATAAAGAACAAAAACAACATAAGATAGAGCTCAACAAAGAAGGGGATGGATGGGTCATTCACAGTCTAAATCAATTCATACTTACATATGCATGGATTAATCTTTGGGACAAGCATATCCTAACCAATCATTAGGACAAGTTAATTTTTACACTTGAAGGTAAATTGTTATTTTACGCACGTGAGGATAAAATATCAAAATAAAAACTCAAAAATCAGACACTTAATTGTAAGTTGATAGATTCCATTAAGATTTGTTCTCCAATGCCCTAATCAATCAATGCTTTTGTCTCCCAAAAAAAATTACTAATCAATTACAGCCAGACAAGGTGATCCAAGTATCATAAACCACCCTATAAATTATACGTTTCACAGATTTTCAGCTAAACAATCTTTGAACGAATTAGTCTTCGCTAATTTTGATCAAATTATATCATATTCAAATGTTCCCATTTTTAAATTTAAAAACCCATGGATTTTGTTCTTAGCTTACTTAAAAATAACGAATAATAAATGGTTAACTAATATCTGAAAACAAAAAAAGTTGTTAGCTTCTCAAGTTAAAAATGGGAAGGCATCTGACTAAAATAGTTAAAAGCGAAAGGTCGAAGGAACCCATTTTTTGTGGTTTTTGGGGGCAGAAGAATATATATAAAACAAGAAGTCTTGACTGGTGAATATGACTCTACTCCATGGATGAGTTTGTGAGAGATGTATTTGAACAGAGATTCTCAAATTCCATTCTTTGGAATCTTAAACTTTTTCTTTTTTCACAAGGAACAATATTCCGTGATCATTTCTCACTTTCCTTCCCACCAATGACATTCATGTACTTGGTCAACATGAGACGACCAACCAAAAACTAACATATGCACCTCATATGATTGATATGTGAAAAGAGATATACAGAAAGAGACTTATCAGCAATCACCTGATGCTCTCATGTTTAATACACGAATTTCATGTTTTTAGGATTTAAAACCTGTATTTCTCGAAAGTAAAATTCGCAAATTATATGAGAAATCGTATTAGGAACCCATATTTCTCAAACTGCAGTAAATCGTATTAGAAATTCGTATTTCAAAAATTAGCAATTTATATGAGAAATCCTATTAAGAACCCATATTTCTCAAACTGCAGTAAATTTACGAATTATATGAAAAAATTCGTATAAAAACATGTATTTCCCAATTATACATGAATTATTTCCTTTTTAATTGAGAATTATTTAAAAACATAAGTAAATTACAGAAGTGGAAAATACCAATTTTAATCTTATCACAGAATATTGTGTTTATCATTTTAATCATTGCTGAATTTAATTCTCAAAATTTTTTCTATATAACACCAATCTGAATACTAAAAGTTTTTGTGTATATATTTTTAGTGGCACGACAGCTTAAAATTTCCCTTTATCACATCTGTCAATAAGCTTGTAAGTTGTAAAGCATTAAACATCTAAAAAGTGAGATTCTCTTAAGGTTATGTAGAGTTTCAGATTCATTTATGTAAATTATATTCCCCATTATCTGGTGATTACATAAATAAATATTAACCTGTTGCTATATTACAGCAAATGATTCTTTCAAAGATAATATTTCTTTTGAAGATAAAGTTCTGTAATAAGATGAGATTCCTTTTCTCTAAGTAATCTTTTTGATGAACCAAACTACTATTGATGAAATTATCTGTTCATGTTTTTTGATGTTCAGTGAAAAACTAAAAATTGTAAAACAAGACAACATACATAGATGCATGAATATATGAGTTTTGACATGAAATTATGAGCATACAAAGTTGCAGAGATACATGTGGATCATTTAACATGGACATGGTTATAAACATATGTTCCTGGATGACCAAATATTCACATCTATATATAAATTAAACAAGAGTCCCGCGTTAAGGACTTTTTACATCAATCACCATTGCAAACTATAAATATTTATTATAGGGATAGTTGTCCTTTTGTAAGTTTTCGAACCCAAATGAAAAGGATTTATTTATTTATTTTACTTTTTATCCTTCAAAATCAATGATGTTCTATTATCTTTTAATTAAGGATCTTGAATTATTAAGTTCTTTTAATCTTATCACAGTTTATGCGCAATGCGTCTATATACAAAAACAAGAAATAGGACATGCTGCAGATTGTTAAAACATGCCCTGAAGTCAGTCATCAACTATAGCATTAACAGGGATAAGAGAAAAGTACTAAACAAATGCAAATGCAAATGAAGACACAAATAAGGTCAAGATAAATACCAGAGAATCTAAAAACCTAACTGATCAAGAGTAGTCAAGGGCAGGAGGAGAAGTGGTCCTTCCCAAGGCCAGGACCTGTCCTTCCACTCGACCCAGGCAAGTATTGAAGCAAGTACAAACCTTTTTCTTTCGGCCCCGAATCCTTCAAATTCGTCGGTGTGGGACCAGTTATCAAGCGGGGAATGGGGAAGATATTTCGCTTCTCTTTGATACAGTGTAAGTTGAATAAGTACCAAACTTACAGAAGGAGTCAAGAAAGAATTGAATTCCTTATTCCATTCCTTGCTTCCAAACAGTTTACAAAGGGAAGCATCTCTCTAAAATATTTATTTTTTTTCTCTATCTCAAGTGTATCTAATTCCCCAGTTCTTAGATGCTCAAGTCAACAGAATCTTCTTCCATATCTTCAGCCTTTCACCAATTAAAAAACAGAGGAACTATGATTCTTTTGTTGCTCTCTCTGTAATTTAAAACTACTCTTAACTAATAACTATTTGCAAATCTGATTAGTTTAACTGTTACTAGATCTCAAAAGCATAATTAACTAGAGACTGGATGTGGGGTCTATCCATGCAAAAGTTTTTAAGAATCCCCGGGAGACTTAGAAGAAGGTTTGGAGAAATCATATATGACAGATTCCAGGCCCGGGGTCAGAAAATTCTTCTCTTTCACCATGGAATAAGGTTCTTGCTTTTTCTAGAGGGACCAATGAGAAAGAACACAAGTTTTGATGGATCTATTCTTGTACATATTGCAAGGCGTGAGGTGTTCCAAAAAGTTGTAGTGCAGAAGAATTGAAATGTATGGTGCTGTCTGAGAATGGAAAGTGGAGTTTTTTTAAAGGGCCCACAGATACCTAAAGCAGGAGTAACAAAATCTCTTTTCAAGTCGCTATGAAGATTGGATAGAGTCGAGTGTCCATCATTTTTTTTCTGTTCAAGATTCTATGCCTTCCCTATGAATTTTATCTTTATAATGACAGCCTCGAGTACCCTTTGTTCATTGGGAAATGGTCAAGGATGAGAAGCAACATAGGCAAGAAATTGTAGTAAGCTTTACCCAAGTTATTGTACTCTGAAAGTGTGTAGGATAATTGGGTTCCTTCCAAATTTCAATAAGTAGCATAAAGGATCAAGAAGAAAGGAAACAGAAGGTAAGAAGAGCTAACTTGATCACATATTCAAATTTTATGATAATTTGTTTTCTTTAATCTAAACTGAATTGAGTATAACAATAACAGGAAATGTATCATCAGCATGAATATCACCACCATAATCAAGTAAAGAATAGTTTACCTTCATCAAGGATGTCCATTCCTCCAGAAAGGCATTTGTTCCTGCAAGGGGGAAATGGCCGAGTGGATACAGGACTGGTTCTCTCAACGGATGCTAAGCCCCGATTGAAATGGACACCTGAGCTCCACGAGCGCTTCATAGAAGCAGTCAATCAGCTTGGAGGGGCAGATAGTGAGTATATACCACACAATCAATCCTCAAGTGAAAATAGAAGAAAATTTTTATTAATGGTATTTTTAGATCTAACATTATAACACAATATATTAACCTAGAAAAATATATTGATCATCTGCAAAGTGGAAACATTGACAGAAACAAGTATGACGAAATAGCATGTCAAAAGAATTAGAGTTTAAAACTTTGAGATCTGGAATAGCAAATTTACACATGAAAGAACTATAATGTCAAAAAAAGAAAAAGAAATATAAAAAAATTCTTAGTTTTAAAAAATAAATTACAATTAACCTGTGTGACTGTCGTGTTCACTTGTGTTGGACACACATTCCTGTGTCAACACAGCAACAAAGCACAAAACTACTTTGTCCTTGTGATAGTATATATGAGAGGATGCACCTGATTCAATATTTTCTATGTTACAGAAGCTACACCAAAGACAGTAATGAAGCTCATGGGAATTCCAGGACTTACCTTGTACCACCTAAAGAGCCATCTTCAGGTACATAATTAAAGCTCTCTGAGAAAATCATTTCAAGCATTGTTACCTAGAGAGGTTAAAACACGGCTGTCATATTTAGGTAACATATATTAAAAAAAAAAATGTCCATATTTTGCTTGCAGAAATACAGGCTCAGTAAAAATGTACATGGACAAGCTAATTCTGGGATCAACAAGAACGGTAAGAGGACATTCTTATCAGTTTTTTCATACTGTTTATTGGTATATCTGACTGGCAGACTTTCATAAAAAATAAATACTAGAAGCAATATAAGAAACAGAAACTAATGTATTCTACAGGTTTTAGAGACATTTCGGAAGGAGATAGGATGTCTGAAGTTAGCGGAGCAATTATGAGCAATACACTAGGGCCTCAAGCAAACAAGTAAGAGCACAAATTAATTGCTTTCTATCATCTTTTTCCTCTAGCGAGTTTACACTAACAGTCGATTCCAAATATCAGAAGCTTGCAGATAAGTGAAGCACTACAGATGCAAATTGAAGTGCAGAGAAGACTACACGAACAGCTTGAGGTACTTTTTTTTCAATCATCAATAACAGTGTCTAATTCCAACTACTTAACCTTCACAAGTCAAACTAGTTTTAGGTTAGGGAACCTTTTCAAATTCCCACAAGGCCACAATTATTCACAAGTCTCAAACTTTTTTCCTTTCCTCTTTTGTACTTGTAAAAATGTTCTAACAGTAATCATTGCAAAAATCTGTTGAAACACCTAAATTCTTTTTTACCTTCAATTACGTCGTACTATAGTGAAAATTAAAACGTTTTTCCTATCATGAATCAAAACACCTCGAAAGGGTAGAAAACTATAAATTGTTAATAAACAGAATCAAGCGATTAAAGCATTCTAAGTTTCAGTAATAGACTATATGACTCAAAAACAAAATTATAACGATTATCAAAATAATCTTATCACAGCGATTATCAAAATCATTTATGTTTCAGTAATACTAATAGGTATCTAGATAGACTAAAAAGTAGACCAATAAAGAGTATCAAAATCATCTTTATTCCCATGAGACTTCAGATTCATGAAATGAAAGCTCTAACACTTCCCATATGAATATATTCCATAAGGAACATATGAAAAAAAATATTCCATAAGAAGCAAAGGCAAATACATAGTCATGGGTTAAAAGTCAAAAGTTTGAAACACTTCAGTACTAACTCGAGCAACCAGACTAATTTATCACCCCCATAATTGATTTATGGATGTAGAAGTTGTGTTTGTTAACGTAAATAAATAATTAATATTTTAAATTGAAAATTGATTCTCACGTTAAAGTCATAGTAAAAGAAACTTGTTTATATACACAACAATTTTTCACTTACCACAATCATACCACCAGTTCTGCCAACACCCCACCATTCACTGCTACCACAACCATACCACCTGCACCGCAACCACAACCAGCACCAGCACCAGCGCCGCCACAACCACCACCACTGCCATTGCTGCTGCCACCAATACCACCTGCACTACCACCACCACCTTGATTAATCTTAGTATGGTTTAGAGGATGTTTGGCAACCACAAGTCAAAGTGCTTATGCTTCTTATAGAAGCACTTCTACTTTTGAGAAGTCAAAAGTTAGGAGAAGTTTGTATTGCAATTTGGCAAATTACTAACTTATAAGTAAATAGGTTAGTAGTTTGTTGGAGACCAAGAATTGTTTGTGAGAAAAAGACAAACCTAATATGCAACTCGAGGCAAAAGTAACTTCTTACAAGTCAAAAGTAAAAAAAATTTGCTTCGGATAAAAGAAACTTTTCTACTTATATAAGTCATTTTGTTTTTGTATTCCATATATGCTTTTCTACTTTTTGACTTATATAAGTAGAAAAGCTATTATTGTGTTGCCCGACACCCTCTTAATATTTTATAGAAGTTACACAAAAACATAAAACATGTGTATTGCGCCTAGAAAAGTTCCCAAAAAATTGTAACGGAATGGCCCCTTAGTTTTATTTTATAGCAAAATTGTCATATATGATCAGAAGTTCAATACTATAATTTTTCCCCATTAAAGATTCTATAGTTATTAACTTATAATCCCAGCATAAATTGCACTGTGAGATCATTTAGGGTAATCTTTTACCACATTCTGAATTGGATTTCTTCTGAACTGAACTAGGTGCAGCGACACTTGCAGCTCCGAATAGAGGCTCAGGGAAAATACCTACAGTCTGTGCTGGAGAAAGCCCAGGAGACACTTGGAAGGCAGAACATGGGTTCCACTGGACTAGAGGCTGCAAAAGTGCAGCTCTCCGAACTGGTCTCGAAAGTATCCCCAGAATGCCTGAGTTCTGCCTTTAGTGAGTTGAAAGAACTATCAGGGTTGTGCAACCAACAAACACAAACCACCCATCCTGCAGATTGTTCGATTGACAGTTGCTTGACCTCGTGTGAGGGATCTCAAAAGGACCAAGAGATGCAAAATATCGCAATGGGTTTAAGGCCTTATACCGATAATACACAGTTGGGTACAAAGGAGAAAATAGAGTGTAGGCTTGAGCGGACTGAACCCTTGTGGTCTGAACAACTAAATGAAAACAAAATGTTTTGTTCCCCAACAGGAAGAGACACAGAGATGATGATTTTCCCAGTACAAAGAAGCTCCACCGATGTATCTTTGAGCATTAGAGTTCAAGGAGAAAAGGGGATCTGTAGCGGCGTTTCTGATGCAGAGCTAAAAGAAAAAAAGGAGGCTGCTAATTTTCTTGACCAAACCAACAGTATAAGATCTGTCATACAATTGGAAAATGAGAAGAAACCAAAAGGGTTAGGACTGCCTTATCCGAGTTCAAAACTGGACCTAAATGCTCAAGAAGAAAATGATGTTTCAAATTGCAGACACTTCGACTTGAATGGTTTCAGCTTAAGCTGACAGGAAACACCAACATTGAGAGATATTAATAAAAAGTCCAAAAGCAGTGGGTATTTCACTTTTCTGTTGTTGTCTCAGTTGATGTAGTTCTGAAACATGACATGAAAAATCTATGGGGCAACTCACAGTTCATCAAAAGAAATATAAGATCAATGAGCACACAACAGTTGACTCAAGGAGGAGAAAATAATAATAAAGATGAAAATAAGGTATGACTAAGAAAGAAAAAGGCGATAAGCATGCACTGGGTTACTTGTAGGACTGAGTAAGAGAAATTGCTTGCAATGAAATCCTACTATTCCAAATTCCAATAAGAGCTTATGGGCTTTCTTTAGATAACACATCAACCAGCGCATGGCGGTCTAAATCACAAAATCTAAAGTTTCTTTGATCTCTTAATCTGGAGCAACAACATAGTTGTAAAAAAACTAAAACAGAAACTATATATTTACCAATTGGATTCAGAAAGATCATGCAATTTGAGATAATGGGCTGATGCCATCAAAGGATACTCCCATAATGTATGTGCTTAACCCAGAAAGAAGCTAACAATGCTCAAACCATAACAAAATCAACTCAATCTGAATCTTCATCCAGTAAAATCTACTGGAAATGCAGGTTCAGTCTTAAGAGAACTCCAAAAACATTGAAACGCAAAAGAACTTAAAATAAGCAGATCAATTGAATTGCAAGAGAACTGATCATACGGAATAAAAATAAGTAAACAAACGCAAAAGTAAGACAAGATGAATTTGATCATTTTCTTATACATACATGAATGCATATGTGCAAACGTGTATATGATTAATGCATATGTGCAACTAGTTCACTAATTACATTGCAAATGGGTGCCAGAAAATCCATCAATTTGTTGCCTTCAAACGATATTGTGAATTCTCCAGAGCTGAAAATGCTCCAACTTTTTATCTCCAGAAGACAGGGGTCAGACAAACTGATACGTATGAAATCAGCATATGTAATTATGCATAATGTTCAAATTAAAGAAGCAGGCCTTTCTTTAACACAAAAAACCTTGAGAAGAAGAGAAGGTAGATTGGAGCTTCCAGGCAAGAGATTCAGAAACTATCGTATGCTCTCCTAAGTTTTTACATACATTGTCCCTGATATAATATCTATATCCATCGCTGAACTATTTGAGTATAAAAGCCAGAAGTAAGGTATAGGTGCTAGTGCACCCAGATTTGTTACCAAATATATACAATAGTTCAGGGTCCTAGTTATTCTGATAACAATTCTAAAATATGTAGACTCGAACTGTTTGTTCTTGTAGCATATCGAGTATCCATGTTTACAATAAAAATGAAAACAGATAAAAAGAAAGGAAAAGAAAGGCTCTTTTACCACCTTTTGCACTGTAGTGCTTTGGTTCTTGTTCTATTTAGTTACCAGTATACCTGGAACCTGAACCTTTTATATACAAGCATTTTAGATTACTTGTAGTTTCAGTTCCACTAGAAGAATAACTTGACCCAAACTGTGACAATTAGTTTTCCCTTCGAATGGTTCTATTATTGTTCAAGGATACTAATTTAAAATTCCTCCCTCCCATTTGTTGTAGACCATTGCACATAATGCAACCTTTCTCAGGCACATCAAAAGGGAGGACATACACAGATACTGAAACACCTGTCCTACTAACCAATCAAGTTTCCGATTTTCCTCCAAACACTCGAGTCTAACATCTTTCCTGTTCACCAACTTCATAGAATCTGAAGTGGTACAAAATTCCTTCATGAGACACTAACATTCATGCAAGGAATACTCAAATAAGTTTAAATTGGTTTATCAAGCTTATGTTACTCCAGCAGTAGCAATAAACACACTTTCCCACAAGGATAATTTAGAAAGGTAGACAAGCCAATCGTACGGACCCACAGAATACTTTTCTAATACACTCATACACACATAATACTTCTCTCTGATGCATTATCTGCTTTCTACACATCTTACAATGATCATCAACATAGAAGGGCAGTCATAAAGAAGCAAGTTAGCCACCATCTAAATCATGGGCAAAGGGAACAAATAGTAACACCTAAACAATTAACCAAAAATGTTATCTGTCTTCGTAACTAGTAAGCATCCCATATAACCATAAATAATTAAACAAGTGTGCTAGCCAAAACCACTTATTGTCCACCAAAAATGCATAAAACAGCATGTATTCCACCTATCCAGTAAAGAGAGAACGGTTCTACATTTTCACATGTATTAGTCATTGTATTGAAAATTTCGCTTCAGTGAGTTTCCAAAGAATGATCACCAAAATGTAAATAATAAGTACTTGAAGCAATTAAAGAAACACGAACTAATTTATTGTACAGATTTTATAGATGTGAATGGCAGGAGATAGGGTGTCCAAAGTTAGTGGCACAATTATGAGCAATACCCTTGGGCCTCAAAGCAAACAAATAAGAGCACGAAATCCTTCTTAATTGTTTTCCAGCATGTTTCTCCTCTAGCGAGTTTAAACTAAGAGTGTAATATGAATATCAGAAACTTGAAAATAAGTGAAGCACTAAAGTCCAACTTCCAATTTAAAATTTAACATTAAAACAAGACAAAAAATAAACTAGTAATAAAAGGAAAAGTATTAAAATAAGCCTCCACATATCACTGGAAGTCAGTAGTCATAAAGATATAAATGTAGTCAACCATAACCCAGAATAATACCCACATTTCTTTAGAGGTTAACTGTTATCTGCCAATCATAATCTCAAGTAACACACAATTTTCTTAGAGGTTGACTGTGATCTGTTAAAAGACTTCTTGAAATGGTAAAACTGGCAAAAAAAACTAATTTCAACAACAAATGATTCAAAATATTAAAAATTAAAAATTAAAAAATATATATCAAAAATAAAAAAGAATAAGAATAAAAGGAATAAAATAAAGTAAGCCTCCACATATCACCGGAAGTCTGTAGCCATCAAGATAAAAATGTTAAGAACCATTATTGCAAATAATACCCACATTGCTTGAAAGTTAACTGTGATCTGCCAATCATAATCTCAAGTAATACGCACATTTCTTGATAGTTTAATGTGATGTTTGAAAAAACATTTTGAAATAACAGGACTAGTAAAAAGTAATTTAATAACAATAGATTATTCAAAATATGTAAAATTAAACATTTAAAAAATAAAAAAGAATAAAGGAATAAAATAAAATAATTATTCACATATCATTAGAAGTCTAAAGCCATCAAGATAAAAATATCATCAGCCATAATCCCAAAAATACCCATATTTCTTAGTGGTTGACTACGACGACCTGCCAATCATAATCTTGAGTAATACGCACACTTGTTGGTAGCTGAATGTGATATGTGAAAAAAACTTTTTATAATAGCAAAACTAGTAAAAAAGTAAAATAATAATAATAGATATATTCAAAATATGTAAAATTAAACATTAAAAACAACAAAAAAGAACAAAAGAACAAATGGAATAAAACAAAATAAACCTCCACATATCACTAGAAGTCTAGAGCCATCAAGATAAAAACGTCGTCAGCAATAATCCCAAATAAGACCCACATTCTTAGTGGTTGACTACGACCGGCCAATCGTAATCTTGAGTAATACGCACATTTCTTGATAGCTGAATATGATGTGTGAAAAAACTTTTTGAAATAGCAGAACTAGTAAAAAGTAATATAATAACAATAGATATATTCAAAATTTATAAAATTAAATAGTAAAAACAATAAAAAATAAAATAGAATAAAACAAATTAGCCTCCACATATCACTAGAAGTCTAGAGCCATCACTAGAATTCTGTCAGCCATAATCCCAAATAATACCCACATTTCTTGGAGGGTGACTACGACCTGCCAATCGTAATCTAATACGCACGTCTTGATAGCTGATTGTCATGTGTGGAAAGACTTTGAAATAAAAAAAACTAGCAAAAATAGTAATATAATAACAGCAAACGTATTATAAAATATGTAAGTTAAACATAGAAAAACAACACAAAATTAATAATTAAAAGGTGTAAGGTACAACAAAATAAGTCCACATATACATCACTGGTAGTTTATAGTCATCACAAATATTGGCAACCGTAGTCTCGAATTCTTAGTGGTTGCGTGTGATGTGCCAATTGTGAGTATTTTATTTTCAGATGGGAAGCCTTGATGGAGGCATTGTAATTTTCTTTATTGGGGGAAGCCTTGACTACGACCAGCCAATCGTAATCTTGAGTAATACGCATATTTCTTGATAGCTGAATGTGATGTGTGAAAAAACTTTTTGAAATACCAGAACTAGTAAAAAATAATATAATAACAATAGATATATTCAAAATTTGACAAAAAATAAAATAGAATAAAACAAATTAGACTCCACATATCACAAGAAGTCTACAGCCATCAAGATAAAAATGCTGTCAGCCATAATCCCAAATAATACCCACATTTCTTGGAGGGTGACTACGACCTGCCAATCGTAATCTAATACGCACATGTCTTGATAGCTGATTGTCATGTGTAGAAAGACTTTGAAATTAAAAAAAAACTAGTAAAAATAGTAATATAATAACAGCAAATGCATTATAAAATATGTAAGTTAAACATTAAAAAAAACACAAAATTAAAAATTAAAAGGTGTAAAGTAGAATAAAATAAAATAAGCTTCATCGAAAAAAAAAAGTAGAATACAATAAGTCCACATCATCACTGGTAGTTTATGGTCATCACAAATATTGGCAACCGTAGTCTCGAATTCTTAGTGGTTGCCAGTGATGTGCCAATTCTGAGTATTTTGTTTTCAGATGGGAAGCCTTGATGGAGGCATTGTAATTTTCTTTATTGGGGGTTGCCTTGGTCATGGCTCTGCTGGCTTGATCTCATCCCCCTTGTTCCTCCTCTTTTCGATCAATAATATTTGATTGGGGCTTGGCTCTTAGCACATTCGAGAAGGTAGGCCAATATTTGGCTCATTTGATCAAATTTTTACAATTGTTCTGCCATGCTACCGCGTTAATTGTAAACTTAAGGCATTAATCTCAAATAGCTAAACCCAATATATTGGAGGTAGACTTAGTCATGGCTCTGCTGGCCTGATCTCATCCCCCATTGTTCCTCCTCTTTTCGATCAATAATATTTGATTAGGGCTTGGCTCTTAGCACATTCAAAAAGGTCGGCCAACATTCTGCTCATTTGATCAAATTTTCACGATTGTTTTTGCCATGTTACTACGTTTAATAGTAAACTTAAGGCATATCCTCTTCGGTTTCCGTAATACTATAGTTTGATTGGAAGCAATGTACCATAAGATCAGGAAAAAAGAGATAGAAGAACCAGAAATTATCTATCTAAACACTCCGTCTTTATTTCTTTTTGGAACATAAACACATAAGCATATTTTACTCAGAAAAATGGGGACTGAGCCCAATAGGGTTATAAACCATCAACTAGCAATCAGATAAAAAGAGGAGGTCCAGCCCCAAAAACAAGCATCAGACGGGAAAAAGTAGAGTATTCTACTAAGGTCTGACAGATTAATATTCTTCCCAGTCTCAATTATTCAATATCGTAAGCAAACCAATTAAGGAATGATTTCGGAAAACAGTGAACCGATTAGTAAAGAAAAATTCCTTAAAAGGCGATCTAACAAATTCTCTCAATCAAATTGACTTTCATTTAATCAGAAGAACCAGAAATTATCAAGGATTATGCAACTAAAACAAGTCAATGAGAAACGAAGTTACCGACAGAGAGCTTTGTAAAAACTACAAAGACCTTAGATCTTCAACCTCTAATTGCTAGGACAGAAGCTTTGATCTGCTACCGGAGTTTTCTTATCCATTGTTACCGTCCATTTTTTCAATTTCGCAAAGATCTCGAAAACTCAAACTTTCACCCTGTAAAAACCATCATAGAAAGGTGCTCCGTTTTGAGATTGAAGACATGAGACCTCAGAGCATGTTTTTGGGGCGAATCCCTAGAAGAAATTCGAGAGAAATACAGAGAGAGATCCGAGATTTAGGGTTAGCGACGGAGAAGATGTAACATAGAGACATCAGTTAGGGTTTGTGGTAAGAACGGTGGTGCGGAGAGAGAGAGAGGATCTAGGGTTTCGGTTAAAGACGCGCCCGCTCTCTCTCTATTTCTCCGCTCTCTCTCTCTCTCTCTCTCTCTTCGCTTTTACACTCAGCGCCTGTCATTGGCCTTCTCTTGTGTCTACGACTCTACGCGCATAATGTATAACATGACCGGCTTGACCGATTTTAACTGTAAGCACTGTGTGACCGTTAGAAAATTCTCTAAGTTTGAAACCCCGCCCAAATACTCAAGGAATGTAGTCGCTTCGCATACACGCTATCGCAGTTGCTAGCTCCTCTGAATGCCATGTGTATCAAATGTTGTTGAAATTACAAAATCAGCCACATTACAATAGTACGAGGGACCGTGCTAGCAGGCCCGGCTCTGGCCCAAGGCGGCCGCCTTGGGCCCCCAGATCAAAAGGGCCCCAAAAAATTAATTCATCCATATATATGTATCAATGTATGGGTATATCAAAATAAAATTCTTTACTTATTTAGCTTATTTAAAAGCTATTTTTTAAAAAACTGAAGAAAACCCACGTGAAGTCCCCTTGATTACACTTTTCCCTTACTAGATTCTTTTGTCACCCACCTTCCTCCCTCACCTCCTTTTCATTATCTCATACCAATATACCATATGCAGAACAAAACAGAACAAGAGAAAAATTAAAAAATGCTTAATTCTTTCTTTTAGTCTTTCTCTCCCTAAAAATCTCTAAATTCATCTTAGATCTCTCACACTCTCCCAAATTTTTTTACTTATTCTCTCAATCTTTTTCCCTAGTCCTTTAGTTAAGTATATATTAACTATGCGATAATCATAGTTTGAGGGCTTCTTGTACCAAACTTGCAGAACTAAAAGTCTTTAAAAGAATTTTTACCAGAAGAAACGAAAAAGGCGATGGTTGTGTTAAACTTTATAAAAATTATGGATGGTTGTTACCCAAATGCATCTATTGCTTACAAAATATTATTAACTATCCCAGTTACAGAAGTTTTTCAAAGTTAAAATTGATCAAGTCTTACCTTCGTTCGACTATGTCGCAAGAAAGATTGAATGGATTGGCTATCTTATCCATTGAGAAAGCTATAGTAGCAAACCTTGATTATTCCAGAATAACTGATGATTTTGCAGCAAAGAATACTATAAGAACAATATTTAAATGACCATGTCTTCATTGTAATAAGAATTTCAAAGGTATGACTGTAGGCATTGTGGCATTGACCCTTGTTTGGATCTCATATAATTAAGAACTACTTAATTTGTGCTTGACAATTTTTTTTGGATAGTTAATATATTTTTTTTTTTTACATTTATCATTTTTTACTGTTATTATATAGGGGGGCCCTTTTTATGAGTTCGCCTCAGGCCTCCAAATCTCAGAGATGGCCCTGCGTGCTAGCTTGGCACCACAATTTGATGTCAACACCAAGCCTTAATGACTTAATACAAGGGCTTAAATTTTACTTTAATGGCTACTTTTTTGTGATGATGTTTTACTCACCATGCAGATCATCCTTACAAAAAATCAAGTTATTCTAAAATTTCTAACCTGATTAAAAGTTGGGTAGAAGTTGATTAAAAATAAATAGAAAAAAATAAATGGTGATAAATATAGTCCAACTTTTGATGAAGTTAAAATTTTTAAAATGAATTGATTTTTTTGTGATGATGATCTACATAGTGAGTAGAATATCTTCACCAAAAATCAGACTTTGAAGCGGTCCCTAAGCTCTTGTATTGGGCTTTAAAACCATGGTGGCATGCTAACAATGTCTTAGTATGAGCTTGGATACACATCTATTGGAATCCAACTTATTTTTAGATCATCTGATCTAAGCACGAACCATTATAAAATTGGCAATGCTAGATTTACTGAAAAAGCCTACAGAATTTCCTACCGAAGGCACAATTTACAGAGGATGTATATCACTTTGGAATAGACGCGAATCACGATGGTATGTGAAAAATAATTTTACCATTAGATTAGCTTTCGGTAGAAAATTATGTAGGATTTTGTTGTAAGTAAAGCATTATTCTTATAAAATTCTCAAAATTTGAAACCCCTCCCAAACATGTGACCAATGCAGTCGCTTAGCATACATGATAGCACAGTTGCTAGCGACGAAAAATGCCATGTGTACCAAGTGGTGTTGAAATTACAAAATCACCCACATGACAATGCTACCAAAACCCCCTGCAGTAGTGTGGATTGTGGGGTGCTCATGAATTGATTTGTAGAAGTGACTATGAGTGGAGTGATTCGTTGAATTTAAGTATCACCCACGTAAAGGGAAGCACAATCCAAATTCAGGAAAAGAATTGTGCTACCTAGACAGCTCTTCAGGGTGCAAATTATGCACAATAATTTGCAAATTGTGCAGCTGTCATTACTTGAGATGCAAAAGTTCGTCCATCTTTACAAATAAAAAAGGGGGAGTAGATCCATATGTTCGATATCTTGTTATAGAATTCATGCTTCATAGAAATATGAGATCGGATAGAGTCGACGAATGAAGTGGTTTCATTAGCAATATTCACATATTCAAAATACCAATAAAGATGTTAGAAAATGAAAACTTTGAGCTTGTTTTGATGATTTAACCGAATAGAAAAATTAGAAGATGACTGATGCTATTCACACCTACTACAGCCCCATAATAAACTTCACCCAGCTCATAAATTAACACAAAAAATAAAAAATGACATCTATGTCCTTGGAAAACCCTTATTTGTTATGTCTAATTTGATAAGGTTTCTGATATTTTAAGAAGTTACACATATCTCTTAAATTTTCAATAATGCTACACCTACAACAAGGTGCATTTAATGTGAATGTTTGAATTTTATTTACCCTCGTAATTTGCACTTATAAATATATCCACCGTTGATCTACAGCAAAATTCTTAAATTTTTTTGTCAACCTCTATTTATCAACATAAAAAATGTGTATTTTTTTTTTCCAACTTTTCAAATAAATAAAAACTGCTTTGGTTCTGTTGGTGATGAATTAAAACACGATTAGGTGATTTGAATTATTTTAATAATTTGAAATCGATCAATCACCAAACTATCTTCAACTTTTAAAAGTTTAAAATTATTGCTTTTTTTACACTGATCTTAGTCATATATTTTAGTTGGTCAACATCATATGAATCATGGAGGTATATTAAAAATTTAAAAATACTAAGGGATCATATGCACATGGACTTTTGGCTCAATAATTGTGCTCCAATAAAGTTTTGGTAGTGGGAAGTTAAAACTTTTTGATTATAATATTATTGATGTTCTTGGTGATTTCTATGTACTTTTCGAACGCCCATTATGTATATCTACACCTCAATGTAATATTGTCAATAGTCCACATTAAAATTATCATGTGTTCATCATACATGCATATTATTAGACTGTATGATCAGCTAGCATCACAGTTAAGTAGCTGAAAATCTCCAAAGTAAATTATATATGACGACGATCGATGACACACAAAATTAAACCACACTAGCTAGCATGCAACACAAATACAGACTTATTAATTTAGATCATTCACACGATTCTGTCTTTTGTTATTCTAGAGAGAGAGAGAGAGGAGAGAGACAGAGAACAGCATATATATATTGATCATCAATTAATTATTAATTAGCGTTTTGGAGGTGGGGGGTCGTGATGGGTGTTTGCTCCTGGTCTGTAGTCCCCGGTGCTTTCCACCTCTAACATTTCTCTGTAGTTATTTGCATCTTCTTCTTCTTCTTCTTCTTCCATCAAACTCTGCAAAATCAAGATTCATTTTTAAGCAAAAAAACCCAATTAGCTAGTAATTGTTTACATGCAACAAGGAGCATAAAAATATTTAGAGCTGAAATTGATGGAAATTCATTGCGTTGGGCCTACACCATACTGAACCCCGTAGATCGAGGTCCACACATTCGTCGGATGAAGCCCAGAATACTGAGCTCGTCCACCCGAGAGTGAGTAAACAAAACCCACCGCCCTATTGGTCAGACTTGAAGTTGCTGTTTCATAATGGTGGGGTTTTGCTCACCCACGTTACATATGCACGTGGACTTTACATTTTAATGAATATTAGATTGGTCAATTTGAGATCTCCCTCCTTACTATCAACACTTCCCTTACACTTTCCTATGGGCACGACCTAAAGATAATTTAAGGGCTAATTTTTTGTGATAATGATTTTCTCATCACGTAGATCAACATCAGTTTCAGATCATTTTTATTTGCGGCCAAACACAATGTAAACAAGGTGTAAGAATAAACGTAATAACTTCATATAATTACACTTACAATATTATTACACGAAAATACACTCAAGCATAACTTCTTTTGGCCTTGAATATTTGCAAATATATAATTACGACATATAGACCCTGCTAGCAGGCCTAAGTGTAGTACGTGAGAGAGTGAGAGAGAGAGAGAGAATTGAACCTGCTGATCAGCAAATTCTTGGGCAAATGCGGCTTCATCATTCACCATCTTAAGGCTCCCTATAAAATCAAGAAACCAATCATCTAAAAATCAGTTTGTACACAGAAAAAAAAAAAAAAAAAACCCATCTTTATCAAAATCTAACAAGATTAGTACTACAGAAGAAATTAATAAACCCCAAAAGAAACAAATTAAGAACCATGCATAGAATTAAAGCTTACTAGATAGAGGAGCTGCACTAGATGATGACAGGAGATAGGAGAAGACCAAAAACACTACTAACAGTTGAAGCAGCAAAGCCGGCTTATTCGAATTCCCTTCCATGAATTAATTAAGGATCAAACAAAGTCGTTAATGAAGTATTTATTCTAGAGAGAGAGAGAGAGAGAGCAGAGAGATGAGAGAACAACTGCTTGATTGGATTGGTTATGAAGTAATAGTAGCTAGCTAGTACTGCAAATTAATTAAGAGAAGGGTTTGGTGGTGCTGCTGATTATATAGTAGTACTGTCTTAATGTAATTAATTAATTAATTAAGAATAACTTAATACTGATCTCATCAAAGTCAACTTGCACTTGTTTAATGTGGGCTCCAGTTCTCACTTGCCCACCTTCTATTATTTGTATTGTATATCCTTTAATTCATTATTTGTTTCCTTCTTTTCTTAATCAATTTATAAATAATTAAAGATAATATATGGAAGCTTTTTATTTTTTATTTTTTTAATCAGTTTATAATTATATATATATATAATAATAATAATAATAATAATAATAATAATAATAATAATAATAATAATAATAATAATAATAATAATAATAATTAAGCAACTATCACACACCCACTCTCATAGAAAAAAACTTTCGAACCAAAGTAAAACTTTACTCAATAAGTTGCATCCTATTTTCTTCTTTTTAATTGAAATTGCATTTACAATCTATAAAGAGATAATTCAAGGGATAATTTTTTACAAAGATAGTCCATCGCCACATTACATAAATCATAATTACAAAAAATCAAATCACGCATATTCTAAAATTGTTAACCACAGATAAAACTGATTTAAAATTTAAACATTTTGAACCAACATCTATTTCGGTATTAATTTCCAACCACTTTATTATGTGATTAAAAGATTTAAAACAATGTAGATTTAGTTCTACATTACAAACATGAGATCATCTTCACAAAAAATAACTTAGACAATCTCTATCAAGTTCCAATAAGAGAATTATAAAACATTGTGTAAGAATAAGTGGGGTACAAGTAAAATTTAATTTCCTTACTCGACATCATTTAAGGACAATGTCATCAACATACACCACTCGAGTTAAAACTCTCTTCCTGTAAAATTTCCACTTTTGCCCTTATGATAGTAACTAACAACTCGTGGATCTCACATATTATATGCAAATCTTTCATAATATAAAAATTAATTTAAACACATCTGTGAGTACCAAATCTATGGGAGAACTCATTAATTTATATAAGAGATGGATCAAGTTTAGGTAGAGATGAGATGCTTTTGGACAGCATATATTTCTGACTTTAATGAAGAATGTTGGCAGCTTGGCCAGCAATGTTTGGTATATAACTGTTGTCTATTGAATTCTTAAAGTGGTGTCAGTCCAACCTCCACCATGTTTCTAATCAAAAAAGTTTATGCCCACTTAAAAAAAATTGATTAGTGGGTTGGTTATTGTTAATTTCAGACTTTCAGTATGTTCTTCTTGGAATAATTAAGAGGCACTTATAATTGGTAATGAACTCCCCCCAACCCAAAGAATTAATGTTTTCTTAATTACTCCATTTTATTCAATAATTTCATACTATTTTACTAATGTAATACAAATTCTACAATTTATAGTAGGATATAGCTGGAATCAATTTGCAGACCTAATTCCTTAATTTGACTCAATTGAGTTCAATTGTCATCATACAACTAATGGGTTAGGGTTAATTTAGTTATCTGATAATTTTATGTTTGATCACCCAAAATTCTCAACCACTGAAGTTCCGTGATGATGTAGAAGCATCTAAATGTAGAGATAATGGGAGGTGAATTATGAGAGACTTATAGGGTGATGATCTAAATGAAATCTAAATGAGTGTAGAAGCGCTCTTCGTTATTTATATTTATTTATTTTTTCTTTTTCTTGCTTATATATATAAAACTTCTTTTAGCTCCTAGACCTTTTAGCACTTAGATTTACATGATCAGTTGAGAATAAGATCATAAAAAGTGGTATTTGGTAGAATATAACTTTACTACTTAGAATTTTATATTGTTAAAAATTTTAGAATGATCTAATTTTTTACAAGAATGACTTAGATGCCTCACAAAAACTTCAGCTTTTAAATCATTTTTTATGTGATCTTATAAATTAATTTGTCGACGCTTAAACATTCTTATATATATTAATTACTAATTTACCATTCAACGCTTTTAAATTATTTTACCACACACCAGCTAAGATCTTGAACTAATCATAAAATTATACTGATTGCAATTTCATAATACATGTTAAGACAACATGATTAATTTAAGTGGTGATGATCTTTTAAGCTCCATATATATTAAACACAAAAACCCATCCTAACTTTTTGTTAGAGGCCAGTATCTTAATTGTTTTTTAGAAGTGGGTATTTAGAACTATAAGTTCAGATATATATGGTGGCGGTTTCCTTCATATTTCCCACCTTTTTATCATTATTGTTCCCTTTATTCCCTAGCTAATACAGTGGACGCCCTACATTATGTTGGGAAAGCTGTTTTTTATTTTATTTTATTTTATTTATTTATTTATTTTGTTGAGTCTCGGTTGCGGGCGTCTGAGTACGTGGCTGTTGGATATTTAACAGTCACGCACTCGAGCACACGTAAACCTGGGAATGGCAAATCTTTTTCCTTCACTTTTCTCGTTTATATTTTCTTAATTAATACAAGATTTGGTAGAATTTTATAACACGAAACCGTACAGGTAACGCCATGTGTTGTACTTAAAATTTATAATTAATCTTTATTAACTTTTTGTATTAGTGGTGTTTATTAGTGGATGCTTACTCATATAAACGTGATTATATGCTATGAATCAAATAAAATAAAAAATCGAAAGAATTATTAATGGGCCACAACAACACCAAAAAAAAAAAAAAAATTGTTCAAAATGAAAATTCTGTTTGTTTTGATCAATCTGGTTCTATTACTTATCCTCTTCCATGAAAACAAAACCTTTTTCCTAGACAAGAGAATAAATTCTTTTGGAGTTTAAACAAATCCTTAACACATTAGTTCAGTCAATAGTGGGGTTTATTTTTTTTAGTCATTTGAATAATGTGAATCTTTCGTGTTTTAACTCGATTTGTTTCTTCACTTTTACTTTGGTATAATTAGATTTTTAAAGTGGGTATTTAACTTAAAAATTGAGCCGAGCTTGAGATAAATGTCTAACTCAACGTAAAATTCAGATGAGTCGTTCATTTTAAAATTTTTAGATATCAAGATTCTACACAATTCAAGATGAATTTTAGATAGTGCAAATCAATGAATTGACCAGCCACCAGAAGAGATGTAGACTAGGTTAATATTGGACAGTTGTTCTAGTTGTAATGCCCAATATATGGCCTGAATCAGGCCTACTCAAAATCTAGGCTTTCCTGGTGGGTTTAGAACTAGGGCTTGGGTTTTCCACAGATGAAGGTCATCACATCTTACAATTGAGAACATCCACTTTACCCTCTATATATGTGTAAATTTAAAAGATTTTATGCATAGCACATAACATTACACCAAACACCAGACTCTATAATCTCACAAAAGAAAAGGCTCAAGATCATATTATATGGCACGCCAGGTTTTGACAAAAGATGTTTATAAAAATCACAATCCTCTGTTAAAAGCAATTCGACGAATTACAACTTGTTCATGTAGTGTTTTGAAGCGGCCCTTTCATTTACAACGAGTTGTAAACAGTTGGATCGATCGCAATCAAGGATCCTTAACTGGATAACAACCCCGACCTGGGTCTTAACTATATGCAATACCAAGAGTCTAAGATCGGATTTACGACACCCATCCGCAACCCCAGTGATTCTTAATCTAAAAAAAGAGCCCATTATAATCCATTAAACTGGCTCTAATTAAACTTCAATGCAAGCCCAATAACATAACAATAGGATTCAAGATACCCAGCCCATACAAAATAGCCCAACCCAAAAAAAGTGGAAACAAAAGGAAAAGCAAAAAAAAAAAAAAAAAAAGCTAAAGCTATATAGTTTTGGATTTCTATGAAATGGATGCTGACCTGTGAACATTTGAACCTAAACCACCACTTTTAAACTTCTTTTTTAATTAAAGAAGGGGGATAAAGTGCTGCTTTCTTCTTTTCTTTTCCCTTTTATTTTCCAACTTAGAAAGATGGAACTTTTGCTTTAACCTTAGCTACCTTTTGAGACAAAAGGAGAACCATGAGAACAAAGCTAACCTAATAAGCTCTCATTAATTTCCTTGCTTATGCCCTACCAAAAAAAAATGTCTTTGCTTATGAGATTGATATAAAAAGTTATAGTGAAAGTCAATCTAAAGTTTGTGCAGCATGTGGTTCCTATAAAACCCATTCCTTGGATACTCAAACTTGCTTTGGCTAAGCTATTTTTGTGGCTCCTTTTGTTAAAGATGGTTTGGTGGTCATTGACATGGACCTAATGGTGCTAATGGGTTGGTTCGGGTTTGGTTATTTAAGATATCTATATATAAGATGGTTTTGGTTCTTTTCGATTTCGAATACTCAAATATATTTAAAAAAAAAAACCCTCCACATAAAGAGGAGAAACTTTATTAATAAATCAAAATCCTACGAACCCCTCGGACGAAAACCAATGGCAACCATGAAATCAGCAAAGGAGTTGGCTTCACGATAAACATGAGATAAAGAGGCCTCTAAATTCCAATACTCAAGTAGATGGAATTAGAATTAATTGGAGATAATAAGTTCTAATTTATGTCGATTCTTTAAGTGTATTAGTTTTGATTCTTCAATATTTAATTTTTGTACGCAAAAGCAAAAGATACGAAAGTTATAGAAAAATGAAAGGAAAAAAGAACTAAGATTTGTGAATAGGTCACGTTTCTATCTTTGATTTTTGTTACCCCAGATTCAATGTACCCAAAATTGGAATCGGGTATAATACTAATAGTTCTGGTTCTTAGAAGTTTTGATTCCAGTACTCATATATATATACGATAGTCCCATTGACACCCCTACAGAAGAATCTTGCGCGACTCAAGATTGAGGGGCTGAGATTGTTCTAAACATTCCTGGTTCAAACTGGTTCTTTAGTCCTCGATCCACATTTATTTTCCCTAGTACTTCAAATTCTAACCACAAAAGAGAGGTCTGTGTGTGAAACCAGCGGCTGCGACGAAATGGCATTGTTTGTTCAGGCCTACATGTTTATCCAAACAGTCCGGGTCTCATTTATTCTCTATGTAATGTGGTCCTACATAGAAATGGTTCTTATATTTATTCTATCTGTTGTGGTCCTAACTTGAAATGGTTCTTGATTTTTCAGTTCATGTAGGGTTTTGGGATGACTATTTGGTCTCAAAAATCTTTTTAAGTACTGATAAAGAAAGTTTGAAACAAAAATGAGTGGTGGTTCATTTTTTATTCAAGATCTTCTTTTGCCATGTCATCAGTTTGGCAACGTGACACTTTAACACGTGTCATTAAAGTAATGGTGGACTTTAAGGCAACATATTGGCTGTTGCCATGTCGGCGTGCAAGACCTAACACATGTCAATATGTGATTAGGAGTCTTATCTGATAAAACTAAAATCTGTACTTTTACCAAGTCTTTAGAGCAGCCATTAGAAAAATTAATATAAGAGGGGTTATATAGCACCCCTTATATAAATCACCCATTTTGTGGGGACCGCACCCAATGCATGGAGGGACTAATTCTTAAAGAGGATCTTCTCTTTATTATGTGTATCATTATATCCAAAAATCGATTCATTTTAAAATTTCTATAACCCCTTCAAATTAACTTTTTAAAAATGGGTAAGTTTTAAACTTTTTTTGACCGTTGATTTTCAATAATTTTTTTTATAAAGTTAAAAACTTTAGAACGGGCTGATTTCAAGTGAGTATGTTCTCCTTACCATGTAGATCATCTTCTCTCAAAATTGGTAATTTGATCATTTTCATATGACCCCACAAGACAGAATTTTTTATTGGGCTATAGAAGGGGGCTTATATAATAACCTCCTCATTAAGATAACGATAACATAGGCCACAATTTCTCAATTGCTTCTAGCTACCAACAAACAATTCAAAGTCCACCGTCCACATTTTCCCCTCCTTTTTATGTTTATTACTACGGATAATGGACTGAGTCTATTGACTGAAAAACAAAGAAAGAAAAAAATTTCTATATATGATATATTAATTAGAGTTAGGATCAACGGCAAACATGCTTAAATCAATATTTTATTGACATGGTTCATATGGGACTCACATTAAAATGATCTACGGGCTATTTTTGTGAGGATAATTTAAGTACTATATGGATCATCCTCACCAAAAATTACATCATTCTAAAATTTGTAAGCCTATCAAAAGTTGTGTGATTTATAAACCGTATTTTTTATAATTAATTTTAATCAACATTTGATGGGGTTATAAGTTTTAGAATGAAATGCATTTTAGAATGAAATGCATTGGGCTGTGAGGCCCACATAGTTACACTTCAAGAGTTGAAATTTTGTGAGGTTGTTCTATTCACTATGTACATTATCCTTACAAAAAATCAGCCTATTCTAAAACTTCTAACCCTATAAAAAAAATTGATTGGAAATTAAAAATTAACGGTTAGAAATGAACGGTGAAGAAAATAGTCAATTTTTTATGGGTTAGAAGATTTAGAATAGACTAATTTTTTATGAGGATGATCTGCAAAGTGAAAAGAATAACCTCACAAAAGAATAATGCTAGAAGTACTCCCAGGTTGACTCCAAGGATTACTCATGGATGAGGTGGCAAGATCTGCTTAAAACTTGAAAAAGTAAAAAATAATTTTGCATAAACAGATCTTGCCATTTTACACACGCAGCTCTTGAAGCGTAATGCCCCAAAGCCTAATGTTTACAATTGTAACATTGGTTTCGATGTTCAAATAGGAGCTTCTAGAAATTAGTAACACAACTAAAATTGAAGAAGAAAAAAAAAATTCATCAAACTTTTAATTTTATTTTTTTTGGGTCAAACAGATTCTTGAAAAGGTGTAGATGTCAATTCAAATAGGCGTCACAAGCACTTGTCAAGGTGGTAATATCTACATTCTTATAATCGGGGCTGCATAACCAAAATCTACCGTATTGCCTAACACTTGGCAATCTCCTCACCTCATGAAATCCCTTTCATTCTATGGTGGTTTCGGAGTTCTTAGTTTGTGAAGATCGATACGTTATTAAGTGCCCTATATAATTTTTTCACACTAATGTAAGAAGAATCTAAATAATTTAGCTAATTTTCTTGAAAACGAAAGATACTTTATTATTATCCCTAATTTTATAATCCAAAACATTTTCAAAGTAATTGATTTGATTTGTTACGAAGATGATCCACATAATGATGAGATAATCCTAAACTCTTGGATCAATCTCATGTGAACCCTACACAAATCTTCTAACAATATTATATAAATTTACATAGTCTACCAATTTATTTGTCACAACAAAAGGTCGTACTGCACCAAATTAATTCAACATAATGAAGGATCGTGCTACGCTTACAACAATTGCTACAACGGTAGTCAATACAACCAATGTTTAAAAAACGGTCAGTTATAACCGTTATAACGTTAACGACCCTAGGTCCTTACGTTATATCACTATAGTGCCGTTACACGACAATGACCTTTTTAACTGTTATAACGATTATAATGGTTGTTATTTTAATAAAAATAACGGAAAAAAATATAAAAATCTATTTTGGCATGTCTAACCTTTTTATGTTATAACGACTGTTATTTTATGTTATTTTATTATTATTATAGTATTTTTTCTAATTTAACACAAATATAAGTTTAAAGTAAAAAACCGTTATAAAGGCCGTCATAACAGTTATAACGATAACGGTATTCCTAACGTTACACCGTTCTAATAGTAATTTTTAAACATTGACTACAACAAAAACTATTTGTTAAGTGTAAAATAATTTGCAATGGGTACAAATTACGAATGAGTCTGAAATTAACATACCCACTGCGAAATGGCATTTAGGTGGTGTTTGTTT
>MVGT01003464.1:543516-569336 GCA_002174775.1 Macleaya cordata | reverse complement strand
TTTTTTTTCTGAAATCTGAATCTGAATCTGAGACCAACTGAGTCATCTGGATCTGAGAGCATTTAGATCTGACTTGTTTGAATTTAAGTTTGTTTATTTTTTATCTGAATTCTTTTTATAAATGATAACTGACAAACTTTTTGATAGTTTTGCCCTTATTTAATTAAAATATATCCCTATTAGTTTAGAGTAAGTTATATTAGCAAGCTCGCCAATCAGGGTGGCTCCGATGGTAGGCATCCCCTCCAAATTGGGGGAGATCCTGAATGGAGGATCTCATGTAATGTTAACTGTTAAAAAAATAATAAAAAAAGCTCAATTTTTAGAGGACCAAACAAGTTAAACTGTAAAAAGGACGATTTTGTCATTATAATAAATATTAGAGGACAAAACTGTAAAAAAGACGAGTCAGCATATGTTATTTATTTTCAGTACAATTTTTGTGCTAAAAAAAACTTCCTTATTTCAGACATTTTGCTGAGTCAAAATTTGACTCAGACACTCTAAAAAAAAAAAAAATCTGAAATCTGACTCGGCCCAATTCAGACTCCGAGTCAGATTCAGACATGTTTTTCAGAAAAAAACAAACAACCTCTTAGTGTAAATCTTGCTATAGGTTTAGCATTATTCTTTAATTAAACGAAGAAGAAGAGGAAGAGGAAGAGGAAGAGGAAGAGGAAGAGAGCAAATTATGAAGTTCTCCTCAGGAGAACACCAAACAGAATCCTACTTAAGTCCTAGACCACTAGAATACCTCGAGATGCTAAGCCAGAGTTCCTTCTGCGGACTACACCTAAGGACGACCAAGTGTTTGGTACTCTCCTTGGAATGACTGCAAAGAGATGAGATGTCGAAAAGTCTTCCCAATTAAGTATTACCTTTTTTTTTAAACGATTAAAAAAAGAAAAGAAATCCAAACGAGGTAAAGCAAAAAGAAGAACGCTTTTTTCTGCCAAAAGTAGCTTTTCTGGAAGCTTTGTCGCTTTTTCACCTCCACGTGTCAGTTAATTAGGGTTATACCAGGCTCATAATTTGCCACGTAGGATTAAAAAGATCGAGTTCCCATGTCAAGTTCTTTTTCATTGAGACACGTAAGAAGGTGTAGACACGTGTGAAGTGTTGTACGGCTAAAAGTAGCTGAGAGGCTTCAATGACACGAGGGAGACTTTTCTTTCACGCTTTAACTTTTTTGGAGTGGGTCCCACTTTAGAGGGTGAGAAAATAGATGCTGCTGGCTCCTGGTGGCTGGGTTGGGAGTGACCGACTAAGCCGGTGTGTATGTATCTGATACAGTTTGCTTTGCTTTTTGGAGAAAGAGGGGTCGATCTTTTCTTGGTTGGAATCCCGCTTTACCCAACACTATTCCACAAAAGTCATTTGGATCCTCAAATTGCCTTGCCGACATCACTTCTTTTTTTATTGCTACCTAGATCGTGGTCCTTACCCATTTAATCTCTTATTAGTGCGTACTTTCAATTTACACTATTGAGTAAATAGATAAATTAATTCTCTATAATGACGTCAAAGGAAGTCGAACATTCAACCTCCAAGTTAAAAGAAAGAGTTTTTAGTCTTTTACCAATTAGCTGTCTCTTTTGGGTTACCGACTTCACTTTAACTAATGAGCAAACATTGTTGTTGAAGCTTGAATGCGTAGTTTGAATGGTTAATAATGCAAAGTTACATCAACAATTGTGAAAATAAATTTTTTAAATGGTTGCTTTGATGGATTCTGACCTGTAAGTTCGAACCACAAGCACCACGGTTTGACACAAAATTTCGAACCACAATACATTTGATTTTGACCTCAGTTCAGGTGGTTCGACCGTACATGTCCAAACCACTCTAAATTTAGTTTTGAATCGAGGTTTTAGACTTATAAGTCTAGACCTAGTTGCCATTTTAAAATTTTGATTTGATTATCACTTTTTTTAGCTTGATTGGAAGGAATGCTCGGTTGTGAATTTTTGATAAGGTTGAACGAGCCAAATTTGTTTTGTGACAAACTCTTTCATTAATAGTGATATGGTGGAGTTGAACAAGAAGAATGAATACTTAACCCTTTAGTAGACTATTTTCTACTATGGTGAACTTAATTTTAATTGACTTTACCAACAAATTGTTCCCCTAACCATTTCACTAACCATCTAATAACACAAGTTTTTAGCCAACGCCTATGAAGACATAAATATGATGGGCAATTTTGTCAATGCGCAACAAAAAAAAAAAGAACGATATCTGTTCTCATCTTCGGTGGGTATCGTAGACTATAAAGACATGCAAATGACATCAGCCGTTGGATGCACACTCCCGGAATTCGTGGCTGAGAAGCTATAAAGACGCTGACTTGGATGCCAACTGGCAGAAAGGGTAACCGATTTATCCGGTAAATTAATTTTTAAAAAAAACTCAAATTGCATTTAAAAAAAAGAAAGAAAAAAATGTTAAAATAAATCCCGTTCTCTGTCACGTTCTTCGTGTTTTTTCCTGAGTGGTTTTCTCTTCGAGAGGTTTTTTATGGGTTTTTAAAGTCTCTCTCTACACTTTCTCTCTCTACTGTGTTGTGTATTTCTGTTGAAAGATATGCTCTTCGATCTCTTCGATTTTCGAAGGAAAATAGAAAGTTGAAATCGAAGAGTAGAAATGTCTGAGTTAAAAGATCCGGCGATTAAACTCTTCGGAAGGACGATTCCGTTGCAAGAAAGTCAGATGACGGTTGAGTCTGTAGAAAAATCCGATCTAGAAAGTCAGATTCCGGTCGACTCTAAAGATAAGGTACTCTTAAATCAAATCAAAATATATGTTATTTGAGTTGATTTTGTTCAAGTAAGCTGTGAAAAAATGTTATCTTCTTTTATTTCATAAGTGTTTTTTATTTTTCAGAACTGTTTAGACGCCATTTTTTTGAAGAAAGTAGCTACTGAAAATTTGTAAATATGGGTTGTTTTTGTTTTCCCTTATTTCATTTTTGTAACTTTTTATTGTTATTCTTTTGTAAATATTACTGGGTTCTTAGTGTTTTTTTTAATGTCCTTTTTCTGTTTTGAAGAAAAAACAGTGATGAAAACAGAAGCAATTTTTTGTACCTTCTCTGTTTTTTTAGCAGTTTGAAGCAAATTATTTTTTTTTGGTGGAGAAAAAGGTCTCAGCTTTTATCAAATTTTTTTTTTGTTTTGTTTAAATAGTTATGAATCAAGACCCTGAATGATTATGCACAAAATCTTTTTTAGGGTCACCAAGGAATTTTTTTTTTTTAAACCTTCTTATTGGGAGATTTGGTTTCTGCAAATACCTTATTTGATAGCTTCGTTAAGCTCAAAGGTCTTATTCTATTTTTATCAAAATGTTCAAATAATTTATTTGGGTGAAAATTTTTAAGTTTTGGTTGCAAACCCCCAGTTTAGGAACTTGGTTATTGATGTTAATTTCATTCTGAAGTTGGGTTGATGTCATGAGATTAAATTCTTGAATCATGTAAAGCACATGCTTTTGACTTGAGATTTCTAATTTGCAGGCCACTCTAATTTTTTTTTTTGCTATACCTTAGAACTTGATGTGTGAGATTTTTTAGATTTAGATGTGAGGAGTTGTTTCTGCTGATCGATTTAGGGTTATAGTTGATTTGTTTAATCTTCATAGTAGAAATTTTCAGTCCCATGTCTCTCTATACAAAGCGTGAAATAGGGAAGGTAGAAGTAGGTAATTTAAAGCTGTAACATGGCTACAGGATAATGGCTACTACTCTCCCAAAAGTATCAATCATTTTCAGAAATTAGAATGCATTGGTTGGAAAGCCTTCGTAAGTTGTGGTTAATAAGGCACGCCTTTGATGTTAACTTGATCAAGATGCGTATTTGATGATAATTTAATGCATGAGTGATATATTCAGTTGTTACTGTGAAACCAACTATTTTTTTTGTTCCCAATTACAGGATAGATGCAGAAAAACAACAAAAGCAGAAACTAATGACTCTCCTGTGGAAGAGCCCTGCAAGGCTGACAAGCCTGTTCTAAATATTGGTAAGGAAAACAACTATGAAAATCATAGTAAGGAAAACAAAGCAATGCTAGATCCTAAAACTGAGGAAGACCAAGGCGAAAGCTGCTCAGCTGGCCAAGATAAGGTTCTTAAGAAGCCAGATAAAATCCTGCCATGCCCTCGCTGCAACAGCCTAGACACAAAATTTTGCTACTACAACAATTACAATGTCAACCAACCTAGGCACTTCTGCAAGAACTGCCAGCGATATTGGACTGCTGGAGGAACTATGAGAAATGTTCCAGTAGGTGCTGGACGCCGGAAGAATAAGCACATAGCCTCGCAATACCGCCACCTAATGATTTCTTCTGATGGAATCCCAACCAACCAGGTTGACTCACCTGACTCAGCTAATCACCAACTCTCACCTGTTGGAATTTCTTCCCCATCAATGCCTCTTAAGGGAAACGGCACGGTCCTAAGATTTGGCCCAGATGCGCCTCTCTGTGAATCCATGGCGACCGTGCTAAATCTGGGTGATCAGAAAAGAAAAGTTGAGATTGGTGCTGTACATTCTGGAGAAAATAGAGAGGAACCCTCTTGTGAATCTTCCATGACTACTACTCTCTGTGAAGAAGCGTTACCCAAAAATGGTATTCAGATGGAGCAAGCTGGTATTCCGGGCTGTTTTAGCATGATTAATCCTCCACATCCTCTGCATTGTTACCCAGGTCCTCCATGGGCTTACCCTTGGAATCCAGGTTGGAACAGTGTAGCTACCATGGCACAGGGTAGGTGTTCTTCTGAGATGGTTTGTACCCCGGAAAATGGTAATCCTCAGCCAGTCCAGTGGGGTTCGACGTCAATGGTGGCAGCTCCTGCCTTGTGCACGCCAAGCATCCCCTTCCCATTTGTTCCTGCCTCCTACTGGGGTTGCATGCCTGGCTGGGCTGCCAGAGCATGGAATGTGCCATGGATTGGATCTAATGGCAGTATTTCTCCATCATCCTCCACTAGCAACAGTGGTTGTTCAAGTAATGGTTCTCCAACCTTAGGTAAGCATTCTAGAGATGCGAATTTCCAGGGGGAAGAGAAAGCGGAGAAGTGTCTTTGGGTTCCCAAGACACTGAGAATCGACGACCCAGATGAGGCTGCAAAGAGTTCTATTTGGGCTACTTTGGGTATTAAGCCTGATCAGAATGAACCCATAACAAAAGGTGGTATTTTCAAAGCTTTCCAACCCAAGACAGAAGAGAAGGGTCATGCATCAGATGCTGAACAGGTCCTACAAGCAAACCCAGCAGCTCTTTCTCGCTCTCAGACATTCCAGGAGAACACATGAAGGGTTTCTGCAATAATTTTCCTTGTAACAAGCTTCTACTCTGTAGTCTATTCATGCATACCGGTACTGGCTGCTCCTTTTGTTGTACTAAGCATAGATGAGCAGCTTTTAGCTACTGGGTCTGTTATGACAATGTTTTGTATTTGACAGAAATTCGTCTTAGGGAAAGCTCAAGACAATTGGTTTAAACTTTCTTAAAACCTTGGGGGAATCAGTGGCTTGTCAACAATGTTATTGTTGTTGTAAATAGTAGACTTAGGGATTGAGTGAGCTGTTGTTTATAGTCTTGCCCTGATTCTCTGTCCAAACTATAGACTCCAGATATGCAGCCTCATCTGTGCATCTTATATTTGAACCAGCAAAAGGATCGGATAGAAGGGCCACAATTTACCAGCTACATCAGTTCAAGAGCATGTTCATCGTTTATGCAGAGTGCCAAAATTGCAGAATCTATGGTCTGAATGTCTGAACCCAGTCCACTCAAGGTGAAGTAAAACGCTAACCAAGTTTTGTTAGCCTCTGTTTGTGTTTGGCTGTTGATTAATATTTTCATGAAGTTTGTATGAATTGAACGCTACACAGGTTAATTGCTACTCTATGTTCAGAATCAGATTTTTCTCTTTTCAAGTCTTTTTATGCTTGTCTACTATATTTCAGTCGTGAATGTCACTGGGAGACGCTTCATATTATTATTATAATGTCATAGCATCGAATCCAATAATGAATCCTCCTTTGGATGACAGGACAAACAAACGTTGCATGTTTTATCCGTTCATACTGACTGAACACCGTAGATCTTCTCAGTTTTAGTTTTGAGCCTCCCTTTTCTTTTATTATGCTACTATTGTCTATAAATTGCTTGCGTAGTTATAGGATTTTGGTCTCTCAATTAAATCTCTCCAACTGTGCTTCAATTCTCTTATTACTAGAGAACCTCGCAAAATCTAAATGATAAAATTCCAAGAACCAGAAGGAACCATTCCTGTTACGGACTTGGGGTGATAGCTAAGTTAGCCAACTCTTCTATTATACAGAGTCACTGTCCATATTGACCATTCACCAAACATATTGAAAAACACACTTATACATAGAAAGAACTTCCACTTGTTTTGGTCTTGTGATGATAACTGTGTCTTTCGTTCTACAAATTTCTTACCCATACTGACATCCACCTAACATTTTGAAAAACATAGTTTTGGATTGAAATCGTGCACGGCATCGTTGATGTTCGGTATACAATTTTTCTGTATTTCTCAGGGGTAGCAGTTATTCACACGTGGGTCTAAAAGTCTTCGACGGTCACAAGGATGGTGGAGTTGACCATCTAAGTCCCTTCTAGACCTATGTTAGACGTGGGTCTACAAAATCGCCCTCGTAGTAATTCGTATTCTACTTAGTCAAGCTCTAGTTGTGGAAAACTTAGGGTGCTTGGTTCCCGATTCAAAAATTTGTTTTCAAAAACTAATTTACACTTGAACTAAACTAAATATTGTATCATATTTAAAATTGCATTTTCAATTTACTATAAAATTCTATATGATTTCATTGAAAACACATAAAACAACATTTTTTTGTTTTACAAAATCATACATGATTTTATTGTAAATCCTAAAACACTTTTAGATGTAGTACAAGATGCATATTATTATAAGTGTTAATTAGTTTTTGAAAATAAAATTTTGGATCAGGAACCAAACGGGCCCTTATTTTTGCTTCCTTTTCTTTCTTCCTATCAGTTTTTAATCAAAAGTTCTAATGATGGCGTATTGAAGAGTCCTCTTGTTTATATTTGTTAATCAACCTACAAAACTGATGCTCTGCACTTCACATTTCTGCAGGAATATTTATTCTACTTTTTACTGATCTCCCTCAAAGAATGGCTTCTAAGTCAAGTCTTCTCTTTAGTTTTTTTCCCTTCTGCTCCTCAACATTTTCAACAACTCTACTTATCAGAATCTGTATTGCTCTTTCTATCACCAAAAGAAACAGGTATTAGAAGTATGAACTTCACAGGTATGAATAGTCATATAAGTTTTCTGATCTTCTTCTTCCAGGAAAGTAGCAGCAGAAGGTCCTTTTATTTTTGTTTAATTGCAAAGAGGGGGATCTAAACTGTGCAATATAAGAAACAAATCCCTGATATTTTACTTGCCAACCATTAAGCTTCCTCATGTGGGTTGACTCAGGAAGATTTGGGTCAACCCATGGAGGGTCTTTGATGAAGTTTTTAGTTAATTTTTAGTTAGTAGTTGAGTTTTTAAAATCAAAATACCAACTTAGTTATTGAGTTTGTGAATAACAGTGAAAGGAGAATCTGCACAAGTGTGAAATAATAATTCAGATTTCAGAGCATTACATGTTGCATTTGTTTATTTTAAATGCCAACCAAAAAATTGCAGAACTTCATTTTTCCACATGATCCTTCTCAAGAATTGTGCAGCATTGTCTGTGAACAGATTAAACAATTCTGTGTAACAAACATCCGTCTCTTTTGGATTGGATTCATTCGACGGTAGAGAAGGCAAGTCATTGATTCATGAGACTTACAGCCAAGCAGTCCCGAATCTCCATTCCCCGGGCTATGTGTTTCCGAGTTCACGGTGTAACGGGGGATTTCTGCACATTAAAAAAAAAAGAAAGTAAACCATATTTTGGGAACACTAAAGCTATTTTCACACAAAAAATTTGACCCAAAGTCTCACACAAAATTTTGTGGGATCCACATTGATAAAATCCGAGGGCTAATTTTTTGTAAGGGTGTTCTACTCATCATGTAGATCATCTTCACAAAAAATCATCATATTCTAAAATTTCTAACCTTATCATAAGTTGATTGAAAATTAACAGTGAGGAATGAACGGTGAATACAATTGACAACTTTTGATTGGGTTAAATATTTTAGAATAGGATAATTTTTTACGAGGATGATCTACTAGAACATCCTCACAAAATATTAGCCCTCAGATTGTATCAAGGATCCCACAAAATTTTGTGTGAGACTTTGGGTCAAACTATTGGGTGAAAGTAGCATTGCTCTTTTGGGAATCTTAAGTATGGATTATGGGTTTTCATCAACTTCAAAATTAAAGCTTAAAAATAAGTTTGGTATTCCATGAAGAACAATCAGACAAAAGAGGTTCAAAAGAAAAATGAAAACTAGGGTTTTGTTTTTATATCCAAGATAAGTAATATTAGTTTCCATGAAACTTGAGAACATAAATACAAAAGTTTGTACCTTGTAGACCCAATGAAATCTTTTAGGATTTCATGCATTTTCTGTTTCTCTCTGTCTCTCATTTCTTCAGAAGTACAACAGATATAATGATATATGGTCATTTCTGAGTCTTTTGGGAATTACATGATAATCAGGTACCTTATTACTTCCTATAATTAAAAGATTAACATAATAGTATAATGCCTTATGTTTTTTTTTTTAAAAGTTTGTTGGCAATTGAAACTGAGTCAACAACAGTTTTTCTTTTTCCCCAATGAGTCAGCCTAGTCAGATGACACTCCTCTAACCCATAAGATTCTACCTTGGTCCAAAATGCAAGGTACGGATGAAGATGAACAGATATGAGAATCATATTTTCGAAAATATGATTGATGGTGAGAGAAAATTGTAAACCTACCTCTTCTCTTTGATTTACTATTTCCTATTTTTTGAGGAATTGCATTCTCAAGAAATAGAAATCCTAATTTAAAAAGCCAACCAAACATTGAAATGAATGTCATTTTTTGCACAAATTCATTTGTAAATGAATGTCTTTGAAGCATACTCATAAACATTCTAGAGTTTAGACTTGATCAGAATGGGAATATATACAGTCAAACACAGTTGATTCCAATGTAGGACATTCATTAATTCAGCTAATTGATAATGGATGAACCGAAAAAAAAAAAAAAATTAAAGAACCTGACGACACTGACTTACAAGAAGAAGAGCAAAGAAGAAAGAAGAAAAATGACGACATTTAGGTTCTCTCTCTCCCCTGAGAGACACCCAAAAAAAGAAAAGAAAAAGTAAAAAGTCATTAAGTAGAGAAGATTATAAACCGGAATCCAAAGAGCCTTAATCTCTCACTTTATCTCTCTCTCATTGGTAGGTGCAACAACAACAACAACTTGGACTTCTCTATTTTAAATGGATCTTGAAACCTGTAAATTCAGTGTAGATTATTAGTTTTACAAATCTGGCAAGTGTGTTTGTTGAATCCAAAAAAACTAAAAACAATGTAAAATAAAAAATAAAAAATGGTGTCAATCATTACAGAGGAAAACAAATATTATCAAACCAAAGAGTAATGTTATATATATATATTTTGAGGTCTAGGACTAGTCTCCAGGGTGTGAGCAGACCTCTCTATCCACACACAACCGGTTAAAATCTTATTGTGGGAGTGGCCATCAGGAGGATCGATCACTCGACCTCCATTTTGTGAGGTGAGTGTCTTGACCACTTAGCCATCCTCCTGATGGTTAAGAGTAATGTTATATTAAGCACATGAAGTGACAGTTAAAATGGACATGCCAAGTCAGCAAATGTGACAGTAATGATCATCAATGTGTTGTTTTTAGGAAAATTAAGGTTTTTTGACCAATACCTTTCTTTTAATAAAAGATGTAGACATTAGCTGATGTGGTAGGTAAACATTAGTTATTCCTGTCATGTTGTCAACTAATATGGTCCAAGTAGGCATTATCTCAAGACTCTAAATTTGTATAGGTAGAATCTCTTGATGTCTAAATTCACACATGACTGTTGGGTCTACATGAAAATGCTCTATCAGTCGATGGTTTTCAACCCATGTTTAGAATTGTAACATTTTCAAGAGCAAATATTGAAACCCTAAAGCTTACCAAGAAATAGCTTTCACCCATCTGCAAGCTTTGCAATGAGAAGCCATATTCATTGAAAGGAACTGGAACTCCAGAAGAATGCACCAACATAGCATCTTGACCAAACATAGCTTTCATGTCAAGTGGTCCACTTGGAACCTCAGTAGGAACTCCATTGATAAACACAGTTATGAACCCTGCAAATGGTGACCAAAGACAAATCATTCTCTATACATATATATCTGTAAAAATTCTTTCTGAAATTCAATCTATATCAAAGATTTAAAGTATGCAAATCTAAATATATGTGAGAATTGAAGCAAACAGTAAAAAATTAGGAGTAAAACAAAGAATCAGTGGTTCTAATAAGTAGCATATAAACTCAAATGAGGGGGACAATTCCACTAAAACCCATTCACCCAAATGTTGATGATAACACTTTCAAATTTGGATTTCTTTTTTTTTTCTGGTTTATATAAAAAAATTTCATTGAAATTTGATAGATAAATTGAGAATGTAAAAGATTGTTTCAGGAAAATGAAAATGGCCCAACTATCATGGAAGAAGCACTTAAAACTTAGTTGAAATAAAAAGCTGAAAGAAATTAAAAGTTCTCCTAAAATGAATTTCCATCTCAATCAATCAAAATAAGGATTAAAATATTTTTTACTTCTTTCAATTTCACTTCAATGGATGCCTTTGAGATTGTAAGAGCAAAACAACCCTCCAACCTGTATATAGTTTTGAAAAATCATGAACATAAAAGTTGATTATCCAATTTAAAAGGAGAGATTTGGAAAATAACAGACTTTATTCAAGAGAAGTGAAGATGATGAGTGTTTGAGAAATAAAAAAAACCTAGGATTCAGTTAGTAATTGCATCAATTTCTCAATAGAAAATCAGAAAGAAATGAAGGGATTATCAGAAAAATGAAAAGTAATGACATATCCACCTTAACCCAGAGGACCATTCTTCTTTTTCTTTCTTTTCCAATTTCCCTTTAATGTAGAGTTCAGAAACTGTAAAACCTTGGCTTAAACCAAAACCCTAAATGATAACAATAACTCTTGCACATTTTCTTTCCCTTCCAAAATTCATAAGAAAAATAGTTTGATTAATTGAACTTTGATAGAAAATTAGCAGTCTCAAGTTAGCTCAGTTGAAATTGAGATGGTGGGATTTGCAGAAAAACATCAGACCCATCAAAACAATCTCTTAGATCAGAAGAAAACCAAAAAAAAGAAAAGAAAAGAGGGAAACAAAGAACATCCATTATTACCCATCAAATCAAGAGATTTTCTTCTTCTTCTTCTTCTTCTTCTTCTTCTTCTTCTTCTTTTTCTTCTTAAAAATTCACTTCAACAGAAAGTTTACAAACTACAAAAATTGTAAAATTTCAAGTAAATGAGGACATGGGCATTGAAGAAAAACATCTAATTTCCACCATAACCAATTTTCAGAAAATCTCAACACCCACAACCACACAAGTTCAGCAAATTTCAACCAAAGAATCCCTTTCAGGTTTTCAAAACAAACTGAGAGGAAACCCTTGAAGGAAGAATCCAAATCAATTGCGAATCTGGTTAGACTTAAGAGTTTGTAAGTGAAGAAAACAAAAAAAGAACAAGTGCTCAAATAATCCCTAAAGCTTAAAAGTCTAAAAAAATCAGTGGTCCCCAAAAAATGATCAAAACAAGTACAAGTTATACCTAGTAATAACAAACAAACAAAAAAAGAAGATTAAAATCCAGTGGTCCCCAAAAAAAGAAAATCAAAAACAAATTATAAGTTTTGACTAATAGTACAAAAAAGAAGATCCTCTGTTTGCATGAAATAATTAGTAGTACTGTAGCAGAAGGGAAAAAATAAGAGTTAAAAGCCATGCAATTTACCAGGTTGGTAGTGCAAATTTGAAGTATCTGAAGAGCATAAGATTGAATTAACATTCTGGCTCTGTTCAATCTCTGAAAGACCCATTTGTTGAGAGAATGAGAAGAAATCATCAACACCACCGCCATCATCACAAATTCCTCCTCCTCCTCCACCTCCAGCTCCACAAGATGATGAAGAAGAAGAACCAACAAGACATGGGGGTTGAGAGAAAGAATGGGTTGGAGCAAAACATGCAGATGAGGAAGATGAAGAATTTGAAGATGAAGTATTTGAAGATGAAGAAGTGGGTTCAAATTGAATTGCACCAGAAGCAGAAACAGCAGCTCTAATGGCAGAATCATTAAGTAGACCAGCTTGAATCTGACGTTGTCGACGTCTTGATCTTGAACGACGATTTTGAAACCAGTAGAAGACATTAGCATCACCAACAGAGCCGAATTTCTCAAGCAATTTTCTTATCCTGACTGTTTCATCTTTGGGTGGATTGACCATTCCACTGTTGAAGATTGACTCTAGAATCAGGATTTGTTCAGGTTTAGGAGTCCACCTTGACCTGACTGGTTCAGTTTTATTAGAGCCATGACTAGGACTGTTAGAGCTTGGGACTTGATCTTCCATCACTGAGGAGATCAAAATTCCATTGGTGCAATCAACAAAAACCCAAGTTCAAAAAATACCAAAAAAGAAGAAGAAAAGAACAAAAAACAGAAGAGAGAGAGAGAGGTGTAGGGAGAGAGAGAGAGAGAGAGAGAGAGAGAGAGAATGAAGCACACACTCGGCACAAACAGAATTCAAAAGATGCAATGTGGTATTTAAAGCCATGGAGGGAATGTTGCTTTGTGTTTTAAATTACCAAAAAGACCCTCTCATAGATTTAGACTTCAGAGGGTTGTCACTTAACAGCAGCTAGCATGATATAAGAATTGACTTGAGAGTTATCAATCATAACTCTAATTCAATAAAGAGTTAACCTGGTATCAAACCCAACTGATCCAAATTTTCCTTTTTCTTTTCTTTTATTGAATTTTGGATGCTACCTTATTGCTCTTTTTCGTAAGAGTAAGTTTAATGGGATCATCAGATCCACTGATATGAGAATTAAGTGTTTCTACTCCACCCCTTAAATCCTCCGATCCCTTTCTCTATCCGTTGGTTTCGTGATCTACCGAATCGGTACTGGAACCGTTTATTGCAGTTCCAGGACTCCATTTTGTGGATAAGAAATTAATTGGGTACTACTCGTTTTGGGTCCGATTAATTTCGGATCCATACTGATTCCACCTGATGGGTACCCCATGGGTATCCGGTTCCTTGTAAATTTTATAATTTTATCGTTTAATCTACTTAGATCGAGATTCATCCAAACCCTCATGTCTCTCTTTTTAACTTTTTTTTTGTAATTAAAAAAGAAATCAATGACTATTATACAATAAATTTCATAATAAAGTCGATTTTATGGTCTAATGGAATACAAAAATACAAAATACAAGTACTTTTCATTTGAAGAAAAGGCAAAAATAAACAAAAAAATAGGTACCAAATACCTGATTGGTACCCGTGATTCCTAGCGGTTCTGGATCTAGAAGAAATCGACAGGTACCGAAACCGCCTTTATATTGTCGGTACTGGTTCTAGATCCATTAGGATCAGATCCAGAACCGACTCATTGACACCCCTAATTGAAATGGGTCGAAGAATTGACCACCAATCGTGGACTATGCTTCGGTTAATCCTTCGACCTCTCGTATGTCCATCAACAGTCTTCAATTTAAACACAAACCCACTAGATCCACCATTTTATTTTATTTTATTATTTTGAATATAAACTCGACCTCTGATATGTCTTCAATCTAAACACAAACCCACAAACAATAACAATCGTGAGATCCACCATTTTATTCTATTGAATTTAAACTCAACAGAATCCTTATTTTAAACATAAATCCACTAGCAAGAAAACCCCTCAAGCCACCAATTTTGAAGTTGCAATCTTTAAATTCAACTCCCTAACTTGCTCTAATGCAATTTGACCATTCAATTTTTCATTTTTCCTTTTTAGTGGCTATTCCACATAAAGAGATATAAACAATAGTGTAAGAAAATCGTCATTAACAATACGAAGGAACTACCGCTAACAGCATAGGTAAGGCACCAAATATCGTAAAAAAGCGACCATCAATTATAAGGAGTAATTTTGAAAAGTTCTTAGGTTATGATATGTGTGATAATATTAACACTCTTCCTCAACGCCAAAGATAGAATCACTCAACACTCCTCTCCATGCAGGGATAAAGAAAACGAACCTGACCCATCTCTGAAACACCTGATGTGATATCATGTTAATGACCATCATGTCTAACTCTCCTTGAAAATCGGATTGGAAAGAAATGATTGCCCAAGACTTTTACACTTCACACACTTAAAAGGACTAGGCGATGTATGAGATAATATTAACACATTACATCTTCTCAATATTCTTAAGAACTAAGCTAAGAAGCGCGGACACTCCTTTAAGGGTGCCGTGTCCGTGTCGTGTCTTCGTGTCGTGTCCTATTCTTAATTGGAATTTTAAGAAAAAGAACTCGCGCCGTGTTGTGTCTGTTTCCCCTCGCCGTGTCCGTACTTCTTAGGAACTAAGATAGAGCAAAGGGTGTTTTCGGCATTTTGAAAAACAGTATCTGTAGAGGCAGGAAGTTGCAAAATCTAGGTATTTTTGAATGATAAGAAGAGATGGGGAAGAGACAACAGAAGCTAGGGTTTCGGCTGGATTGTTTAAGTGCATGTGATGGGTAATGCATGGGAGGTTGGGTCCTTGAGGCAAAATTTGTTACTTTGTTTAATTAATTAAGAGAGGGAAATAGAAAAAATACAAGCTAGGGCATGGTCAAGAAAAACTGTGCGAGCTTTATTTATTTATTAGGGTTTACTGACGTAAGAGTAAGTAACAGAGGTGGGGACATTTGTTTACAGTGGACGCCCACCGACAGCCTGCCTTCGATCTTCTAAGTTGCCACTGAAATTAAAAGATCTCTTTCTGTTTAAATATTGAAACTGATAGGACTGAAATGCGTCACAAAGGTTGGCTTAAACTTCCAACACTTCTCCTCTCTCACTAATAACACACCAAACCGACCACGCCTTTCAGACGCGTTTTCTTGCCGTTTTGTGCCTCCTTTCTGCTCAATTCTTGTACCCCAGTACTGCTGGGTCCCCAATTACCAAAGTACCCTTTTATTTATTTATTTATTTATTTATTATTATTATTATTATTATTATTATTATTATTATTATTATTATTATTATTATTTAAAAATTTTATGTTAAAAATCAATTCCAACCTCCACACCTAAAGAGTCTTGTATGCACATAAAGGATCATTACATTCTTTCTTATGCCCAAGTTACAATAAGGTGGAGATACAACATTGTAAGGGAGTATGAGAAGTGCAAGAAAATCACTAAGAATATACGCAGACAGAAAGATTGCTATCAACAAACACAAGAAAGAACGCTACTATGGATGCAAAAAAAGATACCACATAGAAAGATCTCTTTACATTGTTATTCTTACAATGGGTTTATAGTGGCATATGAAGTTCACATAGAAATGATTCAAGAGGTTAATTTTAAATTTGGGAGATGATGTAGGACAAAATCAACCAACTAAATAATAGTAAATTGAATAATCCAAATTCAGGGTCAGTCCTGAATTGTTTCCTTGTTTTAATAAGAAAAATGTCAACTATTCAGAGTTAAGATTTGAAAAAAGAGGGAGGTTATTGCACCCCCTCTTAGAATGCCCCCGTCTATGGGGCTCACATACGATGCATCCAGGGGTTGATTTTTTTAGAGGATGTTCTCCTCACTATCTATATTATCATATTCAAAAATCAATTCATTCTAAAACTTTTAACCCTATCAAATAAAACTTTAAAAATTAGTTACTAAATAGTGACTAATATTTAAGGACTAATTTAAGGGGGTTAGAAGTTTTAAAACGAGCTGATTTTTCAATATGATGATATGCATAGTGAGAAAAATATCCTCTAAGAAAATCAGCCTCTGGATGCATCACATACGAGTCCTACAGGTAGGGGTATTGTAAGGCGGCGTTCTAAGAGGGGTGCAATAACCTCCCTCCTGAAAAAATTACTTATTTTTAACCAATAGAGTTTAATAATACGAGCCCCACACACGCTTCCCACGTGACAAAGCCAACTTTCCCAAAGTCGACCAGTCGCCGCTAGGTTATGTGGAGTTATAAAATATGACACCTTTTCCATAGAAAAAAAAAAAAAAAAAACAAATCAGATTGACCCAAATCAACCAGCCACCTCATGGATCCTTTAAATTCGTTTTTGAGACAAGACTTCTAATACTGTTATTTTTGTCAGCCCCTCACATGCTTAATTTATGACTATTTAAATATAAGCAATAAAATTAATTTTTTATTTACTAGCTTTTATGTCTTTCATACTATAAAAATGAACTTATTTTTTTATTCTAGAGAATAAAATATGCTCTCCATACTTAGATTCAGATTCAATTTTGAATATGTCGGCTGGAACCGAAATCCAACTTAGATTCATTAATCATATATATCTAGGTCACATGATCTATATAAGAACAAGACATAAACAAGATCAACTTTTGACATGTTCAATCTCCACCAAAATGAATTTGATGGGTGTAAGAGCATGGAACAAATTTTAGTGTCCAAATCCCATAATTAAGCGTGTTTATACATAATCTAATTTGTGCCTAGGTCAAGTAATTAGCAAGAAAGGCCATACTCATGAGAAATATTGTTTTATATACTTAACATTTGATATCATAACAAATACTAGTTTTGGAATTGAAGTCCCTGAAAAACGCTCGAGAGGTTGTTAAACTATAGAAGGGAAAAAAGGATAGATCAATCTTTTAAAGATTGTTGGTTGAATTACTTAATAGAGTTCCCTGTGTTGGAGTTTTAGCTTGATTCATACTATAAGAATAGTCCTAGATGGGATAGGAAATCCTCCATTTGAAACTAATAAGATATACTCTCTCTGTACATAGTATCGATGTCTTTTAAGATAAAATTTCATACCTAAGCCTTTTTAAGATGAAATCACACATCTAGACTTATGCCCACTGGATGAGTGATTAAGTTAGGGACAATATCGATACTATACATAAGTGGGCCTAAAAATTTAGTAACATCAAACCCCTGCTAGCATCTAGCCTCTCTTTTAATTTGCACCAGTAAATTTGCCGGAGATGTTACGTGAGATACGCATGTACTGTATTTATTAGATACGTGTCCGTGCCCAACATGTGTATTACACGGGCACTCCACTTAAATGGAAGTGTCTTGACATCAGTCATGTATAATATTGGGTGTCTTGACGTCAGTCATGTATAATACTGGGGTTTTTTTATTTTTATTTTATTTTTATAGATTGAAGGGTATTTTGGTCATCAGCTAAAAAGTAGTAGTTCGGTAGGATAGCAAGATTGTAAAGAGAAGGATGGGGGTACAATGCATGTTACCCAAAATCAAAACCAAATGTCGGTTGGTGTCGGTTTATACATATAAAAAAAAGAAAGAAAGAAAGTGGAGATTTAGTAGTACTGTATGTTCGTTTTGGTGTTATTAGTTCAGTTCATTTTAGAGAGAGAAAGAAAGAGAGAGAGAGAGAGAGAGAGAGATAGAGAGAAAGAGAGGTTTGGTAGGTTACCATATATGTCAAGTTTTACAAGGTTATCTAGGGTTTTGGATTTTAGCCAGGAACGGAAAATTTGCCTCTAAGCGAAAGGGAAAAGGAATCAAAGGAATCTCACATGCTGGCTGCCGACTGGCCCAGCCCTAGGTTTTTCTTTCTTGTTTAATATATAGAGTTAGGGGTGTCAGCGGGTCGGTTCCGGATCGGAACTTAAAGGTTTCAGATCCGGTCCCGTTAATATGAAGCGGTTCCGGATCTTTTCGGTTCCGGTTCCGGAACTTCAATTGGTGGTTTCGGATCTGGTACCGCTAGGATCCGCGGGTACTCGATACCCGTTTTAAGTTATTGTTTTTTTATTTTTTTCACACAAAACCTATTTGTATTTTGTATTTTCGTATTCTATTCAATTATAAAATTTATTTTATTATAAAATTTGTTAAATAATAGTCATTGGTTTCTTTTTTTAATTAAAAAAAGTTAAAAAAATTAAAAAATCGTTATATAATAGTAAATTAAACTATAAAATTATAGAATTTATACGGAACAGGGTACCCGTTGGGTAGATCCGAAGTGGATCCGAAAAATTTCGGATCCAAAATGGGTAGATCCGAAATGGATCTGAAATTTATTAGATCCATAAAGTGAGGTCCCGGAACTGCAAAAAATGGTTCCAGTATTTTTTTTCTTTCTCTATTGTAAAATAGATCATCCTTTCATCACATCGATCTACACCTTTTAATTTCATAAAAAGACCATTAGATTATCCAAAGTTGATCCGAATTTTAATTTAAGTCATTTATTTTGTCGATAATTTTAACTAACTTTTAGTTTAGTTAAAAATTTAGAATAATATAATCTTTGGTAAGGTAAATCTACATGGTGAGAAGAATATCCTAACGGACAACACAAAGACCAATCCTCGTCTAGGTCTAGAATTGGATGTATGAATGGTGTAAACATAAGTTGGTGTTAAAAAATAAAAACTGGCGTGAAAGTATAATTTCTGTTGAGTCAAAATTAATTTTATAAAAAATAAAAGTCAAAATTAAAAGTTTTCCCTTAGTTACACTCCCAATTAAAGATTTTTAAATTATTTTAAAGGACAAATTAATAGAAATAAATAACTTTTACAAATTGTATATATATTTAAAACAAGTGATTGGGGGCAGCTGCCCCCACTGGGTATATGGTGGCTCCGCCACTGAGGAGAACAATCTTACAAAAAAATCAGCCTTTGGTTCGTTTCCATGCAAAACCCATATATTCTATTTTTTAAAAGGAAGCGACCCTAGAGGTAGTTATTGAGTCCCCAAATTATCCTTTCCATATTATATCCCTATTAAATAGAAAATTTTTCTATTAAATATAAATTTTAAAGAATACAAAAATAAGGGCATAATTAGAAATTTAAAAATAAAAGAAGTTACAAATTTTACAAGTAGTTATTAGTATTACATGTAGGTAGTGATTTTTCACATAAATAGGGATTCTCCTCCAAAACTGCTCCCACTAACATTTTTAGAACTTAAAAGATATTCTCAAATCTGTTTCAAAAACTAACTAACTCAATATACTTCCTCAAAGGAGGACGAATAATATAGAAAAACAAGAAAACCCATTTCTATTACTTCAAACATTAGAGAACTTATATTCAACCATATTTTTCATCTTATCGATCTATCTTTATTTATTATTTGTAATTGAATTTTGTTGGTTTTTTACTTTTTTTTGTCGTAAAATCATAAGTTATCTTGGTTCAATTTTTTTGAATTGCAGGGTGATTTTAAGGGGTTTTGCATTGGATTTGACTATGAAAGGCGTAGATGTGGAGGCAAGCAAAGATTTTACTTACAACATGTTAAATTTCTTGAAAACTAATATTTGTGGATAACTTATTTCTGAATATTTTATACTGTTATAAGAAAAATAGGTTTTTAATAAATATTTTATTTTGTTTTTTACATTCTAATTATACATTTATTTATTAATTGTTGTAACAAATTTAATTGCTAAAATGCGTTAGGCACGCAACGCGCATGCAAAAGGTCTCATAAACTAAAATAAAAGTGGGCACATAAAAGACATATGCAAATGGCGAAGTGGATCTCCTCTCTTAGATCCTATCTTTGTGGACCCCACAAGAATGGGTATGTACAAATAGCATTAATCAGCAAGTACTTATCATCAAATTTTCTGTATATTTTGTCGTTTTTCTCAGCCACATGATGCAAATACTTCTTGTCATGATGATCTGACGGTTATCCTTCTGTTAAGATTGTCTTTTTCATTGATGTTAAATTTGACTTTTGACGTACGTGGTTGAGAAAGGAAGATGACGAGGTTCATATACAGATATGATAAGACTGCTCTGACGTACTAAAAAACATGAAGCAGCAGCACTGCAACAGCTAAACACAGCATGCACTACGTTACAAATTAAAACTTTTATTACCCTATAGAAATTAAAGTCTAATTATTTTCTCTCTCAAAAAAAAAAAAAAACCGGCCCCTTAAGTTTAATATTACAATCAACTTTTGACCAAAAATCATACCGTGATGAAATCATCTTCATCAATAATGGATGGTTGATTTTCCAATTAACTTAGGATGGAATTATAAGTTTTAGAATATAGGCTGGTTTTTTTTATAAGAAAATGATCTATATAGTGAAGAAAATATTCTCATAAAAATCAATTAGATTGTCTCCATATAAGTCTCACGAGGCAAAATTAGTGAAGGGACAAAGAAAATTGGGAAAGAGGATTGAACTCCACCTAAAGGATAAACTTGAGGATGTCTTTCCATTTTCATGCTGCCAGTTTCACATTGGGCTGATCATATTGCATTGGAGAAGGTTTTTAGATTACAATATGTGTGTTTCTAGACTTGGCAAAATCTGACCCGCTAATTTTGACCTTAACCCAGCTCGCCAACTAAACAGGTAGGGTTAGGGTTGACGTAATTAATTTGCATTGTAGAAGCTTTTAGTCTTTTTGATCCAAAAACTTTAATATTTGTTGCATGCACCATATGGGAGAGCAGATCCGCTATCCCTATTTGCATGTGCCCTCCATATGCCCACGTTGATTTTTATTCGAACCAACGGCTAACTATTTTGTAAGATTATTCTTCTTGTTATATAAATCACTCTCGGAAAAAATTAGTCATTTCTAAAACTTTTAACCCTATCAGATGTTGATCGAAAAAAAAAGATGATAATGAACGGTTTATTTTTTAATCAACTTTTGATAGCATTAGATATCTTAGAATAAATTAGTTTTTTGTGAGAATGATCTATATAGAGAAGAGAACAATCTTACAAAAAAAATCAGTCGTTGGTTCGCCTCCACGTAGCTTCATAAGCCAAAATAAACGTGAGCATATTGAAGACACATGCAAATGGGGACAGAGGATCTGCTCTCATGACATGGGTTAATTTTAATAATTGTATTACAATGAACATGAGTTTTTGTGATGATAGTATTATAGAAGGATTTCTTCGCACAATAATTTGTAAAAATTTACAAACACCTACTTAATTTGGTGTAGTGATTTGTATAATTAATGACGAGACTATCACATAAATTTATTTGTTGAATAACATACTACATTCAGGGGAGCGTGTTTTAAGTACTTATTAATATTGTTTATCTAAATTTTTTTTTATTTTTTATTGTTAATGATTGATCTTTAATTAAGGCACTAATAATATTGGCAATTTCTCTACATCGATTTATGGTGTTCTCGCTGTGCCCATTGATGATGACAGTTAATTTATATCATTAATGGCGCATTCTCTTCATTCATTGGTAGTGAATGGTGATTTCTCTAGCAGTAGCTATACCTCCATGAGTGGCGCCTTTTTTTTCTTTTTCTTTTCTTTTTTTTTTTGATAGAAGGGACTGCCCAAATTACAAATGACAAGAGGAACGTTGACTTGACGGATAAGCTGCTAGCAATAAGTGTGTAAGAAACGTAGAGACACCACCCGTATCACCCCCTTTAATTGGTCAAAAAAATTTATCATGACAATTTTATATTTTGTTAATTGGCATGAGAATTTATTTGTCAGAATCTTATATATGAGAAGCTAGCAAAAATCCAATTCTGCTAGATCTACAGTACTTATTAAAGAAAAGGGTCGGTTTTGGAAAGGCTAGTCGGTTGGGGAACTGTTCTTCATTGATATTGCGATTTGCGATTTTCCTTGCAAAATCATTCTGAAAATTAACTTCATCTTCTGATCATCTTCATCCAAGAAGTTATCAGAGAACAGGGGGCGGCATTCATTATAAGCATGCAGTACTGATGATTTGAACGAACACAAAAAAAGGGTCGAACATTATTCGTTTAATCCACTGAATGAAGTCAGTTTTTGGGAGCTGCTTGATAATTTTGTCACTGTTCACGCGTGCCCTTAAGGGCGCACGATTAGGGTTGAAGGAATTTTTTTAACATTTTGGAAGTTTTTAAATCGAAAATATAATATTATCATTATTTTTATGAAGTTTACCAAAAATCAGTTTAATCCGAGATCTCTTACCCTCTAGAATTACTTTAAATTTCAACCGTTCATACAAGTTATTAAATTCTAAATTAAGTGTTCGTGGTATTAAAAGTCTTTGATTAATCTGATTTTTTTTAGATATGATCCAAATAGTGGAAGTAACATATTTATAAAGTCTAGTTCATTTGGACAAACCTAGAAAGTTAAATAAAACCTTAATTTTTTAACCTGGAGCAAGACTAGTGAGATATGTAAAAATAGATCCCTTAATGTTTAAATCCAGAGGTCAAGAAGTATATTTGCTCTAGTAGTAATATGAATAATATGGAGTGAAAAAGATAAAAAAAAATATAGGAGATTGGAGAGAGATAGTAAATTTTGTAGTGTATTTTAAAAGAAAAGAGGAGAAAAAAAAAGGAAAAAATTAGGTGATTGAAGAGAGAGTGATAAACAGGAGAAAGTTTGAAAAGTTATCATTATTTAATTATAAAAAAACTTACACTCTCAACAATTGAGCGTGGCGGTGAATCGTTGAGCTCTTCACTAAGGATCTCTATTCCAGTAAAAATAGATTTATTTTTACATGCTAAAGGACTCCATTGGAATTTCAAAACTGCTTGATCAAGCAGTTTAAGACCCCCCCTAGATTTGCCCTAAGGGCACATGTTAACAAAATCCTTATAATAATGCACTAAACCTAAAACATTGTTCCAGTACTATAGCCGGATTTAAGAAAAAATCAACTCCTTTTGAACCTTGTTAGCAATTCGACATGCAGCTAAAATTCGGGACGACACAAGTACGAGTATTATTCGGTTTATAAGTATTGTAATACGGTCCAACATGCGGTCAATTATTCGTCGTACGGAAAATATTCGATTTAGAGTTAATTCGTGGTTAATACGTTTCACATATAGAAATTCGGCAGTCAAAATTCAATAATATGCCAAGTCTTCTAGATCTTTCATGGAGTTCCGAGTGTGTCAATAAAGAAAAAAATTGAGAGAATTGGGGTCCTTGAAGACAAAGAGAAAAAACAAAGAAGGGTCCTTAATCAATTAGCCAGGATTTTTTTTAATTATATTTTTATATATGTTGAAAGTTCGATAGTCATTAAATAAAAGAGTATTTTTCACCTGGTTCATTCGGTAATTCAATTAAAATGTATTTTAAACGTTTTACCTAAAAAATTCGTGTATTATTGATTAGGTTTCATTTAGACGAAAGTATTAAACGTTATTCGGAAATACATAAAAGTACGAATATTAAACCTGAATAACTCGGGAGATTGCTAAGAAAGCTTTTGAACTGTTGCAATGAACCCTACAAGATTCTCTCCTAAAAGTGTTGTATCTGTTAGGATCTTGGGGGATATTCCATGACCCTAGAGTCATAATGACAAGCTGCTAGTTGTTTTGTGGGGAAATTTTGCTTGCACCCCACCACTTCTGTTATTCACTTCCCACTTATTAAAATCTGACAATAGAATAGATGGTCAAAAAAACATAAAAATTTAAATCAAGTTCTGTTGTGGTTTAAGGTTTCGGAACAATGTGTTTTTTTTTTCCTGTGTAGATGATCATGGACGGAGCTAAATTGTAGGTTGGCGGGGAATGTGCCCGCCAGAAAATTCAAACTCTAACATCTAGGCTCCTCTTGGTATTCGGAGTATTGTATTTGTCTTGATTGTTGGTATATACGTAAAAAATCCTTAAAATTGTTGGTATATATGTGAAAAATCCTTAAAATTTTCACAAAAAATTCTCCGGATACTAAGCACAACCCTAATAGCTTTCAGGTAATTGGGTTCCCACCAATTACTAACTAATCTGTTCTAGTATTTGTGCCTTAGTTTTTTGTAAAATAGTATTTTGACCAGCTCCTTTCTTAACACGTGTCCCATAATATTTTTCGCACAACAAACAAATTTATTGTTTTTTTTGTGGGTTTTCTTAGCAAGTGCCCCACCATAAATAAATAAATTTTGGCTCCATCCTTGTGGATGATCTATATTCATTCATACTAAAAAAAAATCATCCTCAGGCCCACTGTTTTTTGTTCGTGCTAATCTCAGCCCAGTTTTAAAGTACTTGGGTCTGTGAAGGCTCATGCCCGGTTTACGAACTGAATTGTCGAATCCAAATTGAGGTACTTACCCACAAAAAAAGTGGGCTTAAGGCCCATAATGATAGCCCAACCCATTTGCTGCAAAAGAAAACTACAGTTAAAACGGTTAGGTGATGAGAAGAAGATTAATAAGAAGACCAAAAACAAAAAAGGATTACCTATCCGTGCATTAAACTATGGGCAGTGCTACACCATTTATCACTTTAAGATGGGCACAAATTACAAGTATGTGTGAAAATTACTGTCGGATTCACTTTGCTGTAGAGATGGTTGTAGAATTTGCTATAAATTTAGCATTGTTCTTTACCTATAAATTTTTCTTCTGGTTTTGTAACTTCTTGAGAAACGAAGAAGAGGATATCTACTATTTTTAACTTCATCACCTAAAAAAAAGGGCAAATTTAATATAATTTATTTTTTCTTACACTCTGTATATACCCTGCTTCTAGGCCCACATTGGGAATCAGTGGCAGAGCCGGATTCTAATGTAAGAGGGTTCAAAAAATAAAAGCACCTATTATAGTAAGGACCACTATAAGAAAAAATGATTTTTTTGGAGGAGCCAAATGCAAAATTTACCTTTTGTAACTGAAAATTTATAAGAAGTTATACTAATATACATGAGGTAATCCAATTGGCCAGGGTGTCATGCCCTTTATGTCTCAATGTGGCTCCGCCAATAATTGGGATGATTGAAGGGGAGATTTTTTATTTTTTTTCCCCTAAACATCATCTCATCAAAAAAATTATCATCAAAATAAAATAAAAACACTGTTTAATGACTTTACCCCGTGAAAAAAGTGAGAGATTAATTAGAGAATCTATGACGTTACTTTTGTAAAATGATAGTATATAAGGTAAATAAATAGGAGTCTGGATTTGTGTACATCGTTATTTGTACATAATTATTCTTATATTGGTTGTGAGACCGACATAATGTGGAACCAAGTGCAATTTTTAGTGAAAATGATCTACAAGATAAGTAGAACATCCCTAGAAGTTGACTAAAAATTTAAGGTGTGAACAATGAGAAAAAGAATTAATTTTTAATAGGACTAGCAACTTTAGAATATGGTGATTTTTTGTGAGATAATCTACAAGATGAAGAGAGCATTCACAAAAAATATCAGCCCTTAAATCAACCTTATGCAGCCCCATATGTCACTCTACATGTATAATGTACAAATAAAATTTTATGCCGATCCATTCTCAATAAATATACACAAAACTTATGGGGACCCACAACATAAACCCACATCCCATGACTTTTCCCCACGAAATGTGAGGTACAGTTTGTATAATTGTATTCTCTTTGTTCATGTTGTGCCTCACAAATTGTTTGATTTCCTGTTTTCGATCGTCGTGATTGTGGATTTTAGGGCTTTCGATGTTTTTCTTTTTGACTTTTTTTTTTTTTTTTTTTTT
>MVGT01003464.1:456978-542670 GCA_002174775.1 Macleaya cordata | reverse complement strand
AAATAGGTTGTAAATATTTATAGTCATAAAAATGGCTGCATTTATTCACACTCTATTTCATCAAATTTATGTGGAGACCACTACGATTTAGTGTAATCATTACACTTATATACCAACAATCAAGAGAAATACCATAAAATTTTGGGTTGCAAATTTTCGTAAAAATCCCCCGATACCAAGGGGAGCCAAAAAGCAATATGACTACAAATAATTGCATGAATTGAAGTGCTGCAAAAATATCCAGAAGGCCTACGCATACTGATGGGTATGACCAAGTTCAAAATCTGCAGTGATAATAATATAGTGAGAAGTGGCTTCTTTTTTTCTTTTTCATTTTTTCTTTTCTGCAAAATTCTATATTCATCCGTGAATTTCACTCTTAAAATGTAGAACCACTTAAATTTAAGGAAAAAAAGGAAAAGTGAAAACCCCCGCATTTATTCTCTTTAAATTTAAGTGGTTCTATGATATGGGGTAACTTTCACGCGTGAGAATGAGCTAAAACATTCTTTTCTTTTTTTTTTTCTTTTTCTTTTTTTATGGGATATCTTCCACTTATCTCAAAAGTCAAATTGAGTAAATTATTCAATGAAGTTAAAAGAAGTACTCAAGGTTACTTAAAAAATATTTCACAGTAAAGAAGTTTACTGTCTGACTTGTAATTAGGTCTATAATATTCTTCATTGAAGCTTCTTCCCAATTTCATTATATCTCAATAACTTATTTATTTATTTATTATTAACTAAAAGTTCACAATAACTAACACAATTTAAAATAAAATAAAATAAAAATAGGATCATTTTAGGTGAAGATGATGTTTGTGGCGATGACATCATACTCACCAAAAATTAGCTTGGGCTCATTGATGTGGACCCCCTAATTAAAGAACCAAGGTTTCTTAGGGTTTTTTAAAGCTGGGCCTATTGTATTTAGATAAACTCATAACTTCACATATTTTATTAAAGATATAGGTTTTAATAACTTGCATCTGTTTAAACGTCGTTTCATCTGGATATTTCAGGATTTGATTACCAAATTAACAGGGCAAAAAATGAAACACCCATCCCATAGAGTCAGTCAAAGTCAAAGTAAGTCAACAAGATTAAGACTGAAAATCAACAAGTAATTTCAGCACAAGTTCCTCAAACCATTAATCTCCTTTAATCCATAACAAATCAATCATTCGCTCAGAGTCTCTTAAAATTAACACCAGAAGAATCTCAAGAGTGTCTTAAAATCCACACCAAACTATAGCAAGAAACTTCCCACCAACTTCCTTGTATACTCCATGGTTTTGCCACACCACACTCTATATATATAGAGTAAGAGTAGAACATCCTCTTGAACCCATCAAACTGGTAGCTGGTAGCTTTTACTGTTCTTAAAACTCTCTTAAGTCGTAACACCTTCTTCAAGAACAATAACCATGGCAGAAATCGGAAACCCGTTATCCGTTTCAATTTTAAACTTTATTACGTCGTCGTTTTTTCGCAGTTTCATTGATGTTCTTATTGAATTTCAAAAGTTCTATTATAGCATTCTTTGGTGCAATCACACCAAGATTGATGAAATAAGAGATGATGATCAATCTTGTAGTAACAAGAGCTTAAAGAAGTTCTGTATGTCTTGTGACAAGAATGAAGGACTTCTAATGGAAGAAGATATTGATGTAGTGTTGGAGAAGCTTGGAATGAGCAGTACTAATAATTACAATTCTGAGGAAGAATATGATGGTAATAAGTGTAGATGCTGTAGACTTTTGGAAGACACTTGTGTCTTGCTGGAGGAGAAGGAAGCAACCATGGAAGAATTGGAACAAGTTTTTGCAGTGTTTGATAAGGATGGAGAAGGGTATATTAATGCAAGCAAGTTGCAGGTAGTCTTGTGCAGATTGGAATTCAAAGAAGGAATGAAGTTGAAAGACTGTGAGAAGATGATTAGTGTTTTCGATCAGAATGGCGATGGAAAGATCGATTTTTTTGAGTTTAGGAAATTGTTAGAAAGTGTAGAATAGCAGTAGATATCTGTTTTTCCTACTATATATAGGACTTCATCTCTTCTTTTCATTTCTCTTGATGACTCTATAGAATGTAGCTCACAAATCAGACCTGTTTTATGATCCTAATAATTCAATCTATCTGAGGACATTCATAGAAACCATAAGTTTATTCAATGCTCGGATATTCAGAAATTAAGAGCTATATATGCAAATGATTGCACAAGTAAAACTAGTCATTTTGAAAATGAATGACATATAACCCCTGTTTGATATACTCAATGCAAACATTTACAGTAAAACTCAAAATTGCGGGTGCTTGGTGTCGTATCACAAATAGATTGGTCATGCAAATACTCGCATGAGCCATGAGCCTATAAAAAAATATAAGCAATATGACCGCAAATAATTAGATGAACGAATTTGCAGAAGTCTTATGAATAGGTTCTAAAATATTGAAACCTTAAAGAAAATATGACTTAATTGCTACGAAGCAACCCTAATGCATATTGTTGTGAATATTTGTTAATCCAAAAAATTACATATGTAGAAAATTCACATAATGTTCACAGGGTACCAAACGCAATCATAAGGACATAGAATTCTGTCTCTTGGGTATACAAGAATTCTATGGTGCAGTCACACCAAGAAGTGATTTCCTTTTCACATTAGGATTTTAGGTGTACAAGTATTCCTTGGAGAAGACGGATTGGAATTAAATTTTTTTTTTTTTTGGATGATGGGACTATTGCCAAATTACAAGTACAAGCAACTGAGCAACGGCGTAAGAGATTAGAAATCCCCACTAGCTGGCGGAGAAAGCGCCCCTAACGGCGGAGAGAAGGGAGAGAGAAACCACCAACCTACAATCACCGGAGGATCAACCATCGACGATAGGGAGTACTCGTATGCACATCCTTTAACATTTTGTAATTTATTTGATGCGAGGGATTTGGACCTAGGTATGTGTTACCAACATCAACAGACTTTACCAGCTAAGCTAACTAGCACTTGTCAGATTGGAATTAATAAACTTTGAAGATTTCTCTCCTACTTCCATTTGCTTCTTCTTGGATTCTACATCAATACATGATTCCAGTTGGTGGACTTGTTGCCCCAGAAGACCTGCATGTGAGTCCTGGTGTCTAGATTTTTTAAATTGGGGATCATACTTGCATTCCCAGAAGACCTGCATGTAAGTCCCTATGGATTTTTCCAACTGGAGATCATACTTGCATTCTATCTTAAACTTATCAAACAAGTCATATTGAGTCATTGGTACTTCAATTAATCAATGGAGAAAAAGAACATATTGATGTTACTTGAAACAATTCCCAGTAAAGAAGTTCACTGTCTGACTTGTAAGTCTTTATTCTAATCTTCACTGAAGCTTCCTCCCCATTTCATTATATCTCAACAATAATATGGCAATAAATTTCACAATAACTAACACACTTTACAATAAAAGAAAAACAGAGAATCTCTGAAATAAATCATGCTTTTAGTTTTGTTTTATCTACCTAGAATTCTCAAGAAACCATCCAGGCTCTTAGTTTGTCGTTTTTAAATTATCCATTGGCACATCAGCGTCGAGTTTAACTTCAGATTCTTCTGGTTTGCTTGGAAGGTCCACATTCTCAAGCTTTGAGACACGGAACATTGCTAGATGGGTATCACCTAAAGCCAAAAAAAGACAAAAGCAGACAATACTCAATACCATAAACCAATATTCTACTTGCACAGTAGCACATTATAATTACGAGACTATCTTGATCCATGATGGTCTGGGATTCAATTTTTTTCCTCTTCTTTTTCCTATTCCTTTTTGAAGAAGGGTCTTAATCAAGAACTTAGAGTACCCATAGACAGTGTGAAGGTACTTAATCAAATGGACAACTTCACTTGCACGGTTGCACCTCGCTTTTTTTGTCTTTAACACCACACTTATTCTAACAGTCTGTTTACACCCACCTGTGGGGCCCACATGGAGATGATCTTAGATCTGATTTTTTCTGAGGATGATTTCCTCACCATGTAGGTCACCCACGTAAAAAAAAACTCACAATGTTTTGAAAACTTTTAACAAGATGTTAAGCTTTCTGAACAATCCGTTTACTAGTAGTTTTCTATCAATTTTAAGGGTAAAAACTTTAGAATAACACCTTTTTTTTTTGTGAGAATGGTCCACATGGTGAGGAGATTAGCTCACGAAAAGATCAACCTTGTATTATCTCAATATGGTCCCTACGACCGAGGTGTAATCCGAGTGTAAGAATAAGTGTGATTATACGACACAAAAGTCCCTAATCACATGATTAGAGTATCTATTGAGAGTGTGAACTTTGAATGCATAAATAAATCCAAATGGGCTAGCCCAACATTTAGATGGTCAAACTTGACCAAGTTGTTCCACATATTAGAAGGGTCAAATTTGAGTCCCACATAAGCAGTGAATGAAGCCCAGTCTTTTGCCTTAGGAAATCAGGCCCAGAAAAGACTTGTCAATCCTTCTTAGTTGAGAAAATACATTGCTGAAATTGTAATTTAGGTTGATTTCTCTCTTTTCAGGAAGCCAGGGACCAAAGCTCCAAAGACACAAAGAGTAGTAGAGTACTTCGTATCAATCAATAAGAAGAAATAAAAAATAAAAAACAGAACTCCACTGCCTGCTTGGGAGCTAAAATAGAATCAGAGAATCAAATATTGAACAATTTCACAACAATTAGGTTTCTAAACCTTGCATGAAAAATATAAAGATGGGGTTAAAGATTCATACCAAAAGTAATACAACTTCCAGGTGATATGGTGGCAACCTCACCGGGTCTGAGCCGTTTTTCATTGATGAATGTTCCATTTGTGCTGTCGAGATCTGTGACTAGAAGACTTCCTTCTTTCTTCTTAATCCGTGCATGCACACCAGATACTGTTTATGTTAAACTGAAACAATTAAGTATACAAGTGACAGAACAATAGTAGGAGTTGCGGAGCTCGCCTTCAAAGTGAATTGTCTATGGAATTTTGGTAGAGACAAAAGAATATTCAGGATTTAAGATTTGGAAGTATGGAATTACCTGTTGCAACAGGAATTACCATGTCTGCTTTCTCAGGAAGACGTCCCACAGTCACTACACTCTGGAGAATGTCCACAAGAAGCCATTTAACATAGTACATCTTTATGAAGATTGTTACACGTCGACAACAAAAGCACTTACTGAAGCTATCTCAAATGCATCTGGCATTGGAACTTTGAAACCAATGTGTCTTGTATCTCCATCACCTATGATAAGTTGATCCACATAATGAGTATTTGGTTCTCTTCTGTTACATCACATATATATTGCTTACTGTAAGATAGGAAAATAATGACGGATAAAGAGGATAGGCTCAATTTCAGTCGTGACTGATGGAAAAAATTAGCTTCCTAATAGAAGACCTAACATATACCTGACATAATTATGTGGGTCTAACAATGTCTGGACTGCATTCATTTAACATTCCCCCCTCTGCGCTAGCACATGGGAATTAACCCAACGACATTTTCTTTCGTGCTAGCGCTGGGACTTGAATAAGTGACCTCAGATTTCCCTCCATGATACCATGTTAACAACCTCCTTCTAAAAGTTGGAACTATTAGAGAGAGATGCCACAATGTATATCACATAATTATGTGAGTCTACAGAGGGTTGAACCACATTCACAAGTTGAATGAATCTTGTTCCTCCCTTCAATTCTATCTAAGACATTTCTTCAGTTAACTCAAGTATCTTACAGATATGCTCTGTTCAAAAGTTCATTTTCATGATAACAGAAACCCCTAGTTGTTACAGTGTTTCTAAAGCTAACATTTCCAAATCAGATAAGTTTAGGAGAGTGGTGCTGCACACCCATATTGAACTGCTTGAAACCCTTTTTATCTGACATAAAGAGCTAGAGAAGGTAATTAAGTTTCAGTAATGGAGGTTTCAGTCTCAAGCTAAGTTTGATGTTGCCATGACCAAGAACAAGTAAAAAATTCACTGATTTTGTTTTTTCATTTCAGTGACCCAATGATCCAATTGTGTTCATACCCACATAATAATAATGTTTTAAGTCATATTGAAAAAAAAAAAAAAAATAGAGGACAGAAATTACAAACCTACAGGTTCAAGAAGCCATTTTTCTGTATTATCTGAAGAAAGATTATCAGCATCAGAAGCAGCTTTTACAGGTCTGATACTCCTCCTCAGCTGCTTTGTTTTAGAGCTCTTAAAACAAAGAGATGTGAAGGAGTGAGAAGAAGAAGAAGAAGAGATAAAAAATTGAGAGTTAGAGAAGGTTAAAGATTGGGAAGAAGAGAAGCAAAGAGGCTTTGTAGGGTTGATATTATAATAATAAGCAAGAGATGGTGCTGTTGCTTCCATTTTGTTAAGAGCAAAAGTGTTTTTAGTTTCAGAAAAATTGAACAAGTAATGTGATTGTTTCTGTTGGTGAAGAATGAAAGGTCTGTTGGGACTTGCAGCTGGGGAGTGGGACCCCGTCATATCTTGAAGAGTTCTAAAAGAGTGGCAACCATTTAATGCTTTGAAAAGGATTCTGTATAAAGTGCACTTTTATGGGTAAAAAGTGAACATATAATTTTTAGGCCCATTAGATTGACCCCATCCATAACTAAGGGTACAAAGGCCCAGGCCCATCCCAAGGGCCCGTTATACACATCTTATAGATATGTTAAGTTGGATTAGGCCCATTAGGGTAGTGGACTTCGGATGGCCCGAATGTTTGAGTATTCTTTCCAATTTTAGAAATTTAGTATGGGTTTGGGCCTAAACTTAATCAATGTTTGAGCCCACCCATTTGGAGATCTGGTCTAGGCTCGTAGTCAGGCTCACTAGTGGGTTCTCTGGGTTCAACGACCATTTGTGGGATGTGCTTTACAAATGGGAAAAAGAGTGGGGTGAAGAGTCTGCGCAATAATTCTTGACCACGCGCTCAAAGGCGTAGAGTGAGTTATTGGATTCTAGTGGTAGTTACATTTGTTTCACCCCTTATGAATTGCAGGGTGGAACACCTGATCCCACTACTCGTGTTGATCAATAGTTACCACGCACACTTTTCACCCCACTTAGTTGCATGGGGTAGGAAGTGATTTGAGGACTAGAAGCCAAAGGTCCTCTACCTAGACGGACCACATTATAAACTCGAGATTCATGGGCTCTAGCAAAGCTCAAGGACAAATAGGAATCCAAGCCCACAAAACCCAACACTAAAAACAGCTTTGGATTGGGGAAAACAGTCAAACACTTCCAAGTTTAGCCATCTCACCTTAGTTGGGGACCTGTCCCAAATTTAAGGCCCAGGCCCATATATTAAAATGAACAACCCAAAGCCTATTACTCCTAGCCCTATCCATGGAGATTGGGCACCACGTGTCCTCTCTTCATTGGTATCTATCTTTATAAATTGTAAAACTGATGGTAGGATAAATTTATTAGTTCCACTGATTTTCTAATAAATGTTTTCAAACATTTCACTTTCTAAGATTTGGACAAAACTATGTTCAAAACATTATGCCACCGACTTTACAATTAGGTAGAAACATGTGTTCCATATCCTTTTATGGGTCCCACTTGAAGTAAACTTAGGTTCCATAATAAAAATAAAAATTTGTACAAAGTACATCCCAAATTAATGAGCATAGTTTTTAATAATTATAATTATAATTAATTAACGGTTTTCCTGTCATAACAACTCTTTATTATATAGATAGATAAATGAAATATTTTTTTTGGGTAGAAGATAAATGAAATATTGTAATTAATTAAGAACGCGTTCGTATAATCGCCGTTATTAACCCTATCCCTATCGGCTACTATTTTTCGTCAAGACCGATTTAATTTTTTTATTTTACGTGTATATATATATATATATATAAACTAATTGAATAGAATATTATAATTTTTATCTAAGTTTATGAATTAAGTTAATATTCTAGAGTTTAATTAGTAATCTAAAACACTAAAACACATATTTAATTCCCAGGTTTATTTGCTTGTCAAATGTTAAACATTTTGGTGTAATTGCATGAAAAAAGGTGAAATAATGGCTTTGTTCCTTTGAGAAATTAAAACCCCTCCAACCATTTTTTTGGCCGAAAAAAAAATGTTCATGTCAAATTCAACAACATTTGAGACGATTTTTCCTTTTCATAAAGTTTTTTTTTTTGATACAGTGTGTTTCACAAATTATGCCTTTTTATCTATAAGAATCAACATTTAATTTTTATGTTTCTTTTGAGAAGCAATAGGAAATAAGATTTCTAATTTTTAAAAAAAGAAATTTTGAAAATTTATTTGTGAGTAAAAGCGTTTTTCACTTGAGCGCACACTCAATTTGTTTACTTGTTAAATAGCCGCAACGCACAAATGGGAAAGAAAATTTCTACTTACAAGTTTCGAAGGATCAAAATGTACTAAAACCCTTTTGAATTTTGTGCAGTCTCCCTATTAAGGAGACTTAACTAATTAAATTAAGTGTCCTCATTTTGGGCTTAAATGTACCAAGGGCCTGTTTGTATGCTCTCGTCCATTGAAGATTCGAATATTAACAAAAACCAAAATATAAAAAACATTAATAGTTATTAACATTTTCAATAATAAATATATAACTTAGAAAGTCTTATATGGATGACGTTTGTAGATTGGAAAATCTATAAAAATTAAGAAAAAAAATATACTTAGTAATACATCAAGGATAATAATAACTTTGGAAAATCTGATAATGTGTCTTCTCTCAATAACAACACAATCTCAAATGAATTGTTTAGGATTATTTATTTTTAATTAATTGAATTTCTGGTAAGCAACTTGCTAATTAAGAGTTTGTTATTTGGATAATGACTCTAATTACGTCAAATTTTTATTTGCAGATGCTAAAAAAGTCGGTGCGCGTAAATTCATCTGTATATTATATATATGCATGCAGGGGTATTAATCGATCGCAGTCTCAATCTCGATCTCGAAATCAAACAACAACCGTGAGAGTGACTTGGGTTTCGGTATACCGGCTAATTTAGTCGGCTCTAATATATTTTAATTCATCAGATAAAACCCATATTATTTAATTAAGAATAAAAAAAATTAAAAAAAAAAAAAAGATGATCAGAGATTGTCTTGTTAACGTGTGCCCTTAGGGCACACGATAAGGATATTTTGAAGGAATTTTTTTGCAAGTTAGGGGTCTTCAAATCAACTGAATTTTTGTAAACATAATATTATCATTATTTATAAGATGTCAACAAAAAATCAATTCAATCGGAGATATCTAACCCTCTAAACAAATCACTTTAAATGTCAGCCGTTCATTCATACTATTAAAGTCTAAATTAAGTATTTGTGACGCTAGAGGGTGTTAGAGGACTCAGATTGAGCTAATTTTTTTAGATTTGATCCAAACAGTATAAATAATATACATATAAAAAAATTAGCTCATTTGGACAATTTTAAGAAACTAAACAAAACACAAAACCTAAAAGCTTATCATGTGCCTTAGGGCACATGATGACAAAATCCTATATAAAATTAGAGATAAACACTAATCTAAGTATAATTAATTATAGGTAACTACGCTGACCTCTCTTGCAAACAGTTTTGGATTATGGGGAATGTACATAGTATGGCATTTATTTCTATGATCGATCTCCATCCTCTTTAGTTTAATTTTAAGGTTTTGTTTGCTAGTTTTGTAATCTATTATTTTTTTTTAGTTGAGAGAGAGAGAGAGAGGGGGGTTTAGATTCTTTGGAAATGTATTTTGAGATTTGAAGGAGGAACAAGAGTCAAGAAAAGGACATCTTCTTGTTAGCTAATTAACCCTAAATTTTATTTAATTATTCGAAAATATATATTCAAATTTATTAAAAATAATAATCCAACGGCTGTGAATGCTCGAGCATACGAAAACTTGAGTATATNTGAAATATTTGGGGTACTTGAGGCCCACCGTCTATACTGTTAGTCCAGTCAGGCCCATAACTCTCTATCTCTCTCTTTGAGTTTTTTTTAAGTAATTTTGGATCTATCTCACGTATTATGTCTTTTACCTATTCTTACACGTTGAATTGAATTGTAGCTCGCTTCACTTTTTTTTTTACTTTTTTGAAGTAATTTGGAATATCTTTTTTCTTTTAAAAAAATGTCAAATATTGTTATTCAAGATATTGTGGTCTGTGGTTGCCCTAGACTACATGATTCTTTTTGCTCTTTGGTTAGGCTCTTTCCTTATTCTAATTCTGAACACCCCACCTCACACTATTATTAAAGAAATCAAAGTACCAAAAAACAAAAAAAAAACCCTACAATGATTCGAATATCGAGAACGAAATAAAAAAATAATTCAAATTTCGAAAACACACGTAGCTACTTGGAAATAAAAAAGAAAAAAAAATATGATCATAACAAACACAGCCAAATGAAAAAAAAGAGAATCTTATGAACCGACCCATAAACCCTAAACGCCATAACCGTAGGGCCTCGAAACTGCAAGATATGTAGAAATATTTAGCCGTTTATTATTGTATGTGGGGCTCAAACTTAGTCACATTTTAGAATAAGCATAATCAGATAATCCTTCGCAATCGATTGGGTAGGTGGTAAGAGGTGATTTTATGGACACGTATGACAATCTAATATTTGTCGATGATACGTTGTCGAGATTCAAAACACGTGCATGAAAAAAATAAAAGGTGACGTGTATAATATATCGAAATAAATAAATAAATAAATGAAATTGAAGAAAAAAGAATAAAGGGAAAAAAAAAAAGATGGAAAGACATAAAAAGTCGTATTATTAACATATATTGTCGTTGAGCTTCATGAATCTTTGACAATGTAGGTCATTGAATTCGTAGGTCCGTTCAACTATTGATAGTCCTCTTAAACTCTCAGTAAAAAGCTCTCAAAGGCAACGGAGGAAAATCCTATGAACCTCCAACGAAAATATTATATTATTATATGATTAGACCTTTTTTATTCTAATTCCGTTAAATATCCATCACTAGCAAATATGTTAATATTATCTTTCAAAACTTAGGAAGTACGGGCACTTCAATTTGGGTCGAATGTTTGTGATAAACATGTGTCGAATATGGACACGTGTGGGACATTTGTCCGACACAGCACATGTGTATCCCACGTGGCATATGATTTGAATACATCGTGGACACGCCACATACACATTATGAACACGCCGCGTGGCTTAATTTTTTGCTTTTTAATTTCTTTTGAACTTTAAATTTTAAATATAACAATACAACTAGAAATATTATTCCTGTGATTTTTATGTTTCAGCAACTTAGCATTAGTATTGATACGCTAACTCTACAACAAAGTTTATTTTTATTATGTCATTTATTAATTGTCCAGAATTGAAAAATGTATATATAATTATATATTCACTGTGTCCTTGTCCTATTTATTTAAGATTTAACGTGTCGACGTGTCCGTATCTGTGCTTTTTAGGTCAAAACTTAACCCAACCTTCCAATCATACTGAGTACCAAGCTTTTTTTTTTTTTGTTTTTTTTTTTTCATTATTTCACCTCAGTTTAAACTCTAACAACACCCCAAAAATCTAATTTCTAATCAAACAAAGAAATTAATCCTTGAGCTCAAAGAAAATTAGAAGCTAGAATTACAAATAAATGTTTGATGTAACTAGAGTTACTAGATTCAATTTTGTTGGAATGCTTAATTCCATTACTTTTGATAATTTCGGAATCTAATAAAAAAGTCAAAATTAAGATTAAAAAATCTTTACCTAAGAATCCATTTACCGTTGCTAGTTCTAATTCTAATAACATCAATTTGACCTACCACATCACATACTCTTGATCATGGGATTAATAGTTGTAAGTGGAAGCTAGTTGATCAAGAAGAAAGAAAATTAAGAGTACTAAAATGTATTTGGTCAAATAAAAAAATTACTTTAGAATTCTAAAGAACCCTTAAAAAGTGAAAGCTTGCTAGTTGATGAGGAATGGTGGGGTTGAAAATATAGAGATGATAAAGATGGGACCTTATAATTGAAAAGGGGTCACCTCACTAGGGTTAAGTGGGGAGAAAAACAAAAAGAAACCTTGTTTTTGTTTTTGTTTTTGTTGTTGTTATTACTATTCACTTGTGATGATAATAAGGTAAGGTAAGGTGGGTAGTTTAGGGTAGAAAAAAAGGGAACTTTGTAGAAAGTTTTGGTCAAATACAAAAAAGAAAAAAAAAAAAAAAAAAACTAAAGTAGTTTTCATTGATGTCCCAAAAGTGTCCCTCTTTTTCAACAAAGGCTGCATTTCATGTCTTTTAGTTTAAAAAGAGGGACAGTCCCAACTAACACACCCTAAACAGATAGAATAGAGAATCCTTTGGCAGGATTTTGGATCTGTCTCCTACTTGATCTCCCAAGCCCTAAAACTCACTCACATATCACATATACCACGTTTTGTAACTAACCCCATTATATAATGTATGTATGGAGGTGGTGGTGCTGGCCGACACTCCTAGTGGATCCCACTCATGTTTCTGACGTGGATATATCCCATACCGTTAAGGTATCCCTTATAGGTACTTGTACCGACAGATCTGTTTGATGATGACACGTTATCAGTTAGTGAATGATGACGTGGATGCCATTAATGTATATAAATTTCTCACCATTCTACCCACAATATATTTTGATGATGTAATATCCATCATTGGAGTGGATCCCACTTACAGTGAGTGCAATTTTGTACACCCACCACTATTACGACGCACAAAGACCTCAACATGTGATTGGTGTAAACTTAAGGTTAGGTAGATAGAAAACGATTTTTGAATAGACCAAAAACTAGAATTGGTGAAGGTGGGATCCACCGCTATTCCCTCCTAAAAATGGTTTGAGAGTTTTTCCAATTGATGTGTCAGTGGGACTGACCTTGCCACCTACGCTTCTGACACCTATTTTGAGATTTTGTTAGTCCAAATAGTACTACTTTGTTGTTTTTAGAAAAACAATGCAAAGAAGAGAAAGAAAAACCGTCAATTCGCAAGTACCAGAAGATCAACAATGATAAAAAATATAAAAATACTTGATCTATAGTAAATGAACATCTTCTAAAGCAAAAGTTGAATTCAAATATACGCTATCAACAACAATAGAATTTATCAGATATACTAATTAGCACTTACACCTCTTTATATATAGTAGTAGACCTACGTAACCATATATTTCATTTGGAATGTTAGGCATGTATATGTATCGTAAAAAGATAATGCTAGAGTTATAGAAAAGGCTACAAAAAGATTGTACATTAAAGTGCATTTACAATAGATTTTTATCACTTTAAAATGAGCGCAATTTATAAAGGTGTGTAAAATTCACGATTGATTCACCCTGCTACAGATTGTTGCACCTACTAGGGTGAACCAGGATAACAACTTACAAGGAAGTTGGGCAACGTGCTTATGTTGTCTTGGTCGGCAGCTCCACACGTGCGGAGCCACCGATCTTTTGTCGCTTTTAGTTTTTAGTGAGTTGGGGACTTATAGGAGTAGGAGCTTTAGGGAACACAGTCCCCCCCGATTCCTCATGTTCCTCCATCAAAATCTTCAGTACCTCGTTAGTTGATTACATTTACCAAATTACTCTCGCTTGTTAACCATAATTACACACCATGCCCCCAATATGCCAACATTACAACCAGGAATAAAATTCTACCCTGACAAGTTGTTCCAACCAATAGGAATTCACAGTTTCATAGCTGGATGTTTTGAGATTTGTGCTCTTAAATCCAACAGTGCATATAGTATAAAGTTTCTCATGGACAAATTGCATGGCTTTTCGAGTTAGTAAAATTTGGACCAGTAAAATTGAGTTGGGTTAGTAGAGGGGTAATTTGAGAATTTAATCAAGTACCACAGAATTTAACATTAGGAAATTTTACTTGCATCCAATTTTTAGTTATAACATAAATTTACACTTCATTTAAATCTCACTTGTAGAGCTATAAGAAATTTTTTTTTCGTCCAGTTATGAAGTTGATCCAAAGGAAAATTGCATCCTTTTATATTTGTAACCTTATCAAACATTGATTACAGTTTATAAAATTTTAAAACATCCATTTTTTTACTTTTTATTTTTTAAGAGGTGAACTTATTTTTTTATGAGATCGATCAATAATTCGATACTCACAAGTAGTGAACTCGTGTCTAAACTATCAACAATAACATACACTATTAATTATGCTCGCTATCAACTTTTGAGATTAAAAGGTTTAAAAAAAACTTATTACTTTTTCTAAGAGTGATTTACATGATAAATAGATCATCCTCCTGAAAAAAAATATCAATCCCTAGATGATCTTTAAGACAACACCACAGATGATCTCTAAGACAACACCACAGATAGGGTGTAATTGGAGTGTAAATTTAAGTGAGGTTTTGAATAAAATAACAAAGGTATTTTGTGTAGCTAAATAAGAATACATATTCTTAGATTTTTCGAGATCTTTCAATATTTTCTAAATTTATTTGATACAAAAGAGATTTGAATCTAAATGTGTGTTATCAACAACAACAAACGTTGTATTCTAAAACTAAAACTATGAACAACAACAAGCGTTGTATTCTAAAACTAAAACTATGAAATTAGGTTAAAATTGTTTTAAAAATGTCACAACAGTTATTCACAAAGAATACAAAAACGGACGTATGATTTATGAATGTATGTATGAGGTGCCGTTGGTTTGCAGGGTCACTCGCTAATAATGATGTACACGATAACGAAGTTGAGAAAAGACCCAGTCAAATTTTTTTAATGAGTTGAAAAGCGAAGCTATTAATAACACTGAAAATAGGAAATTTTTTGGTCAAAGTTTGACTCATCAGTCAATCCTAAGTTTCTAACAGCTAAACTGTATTGACATATTATTCCCCTCCTTCACCATAAAGTCATGATAAATTAACATTGTCTTATTTTATTAATTACAGCATTGTGTAAGAGCGTTGCACGCAAAATGCATTTAATGGTCAACCGGGATGGTGTGGATTTTAATGTGGTCCTTGAGAAGAAAAAGATATGTTTCCTTGTAGGACCCTTTCTTAATTATACAAAATTGATGAATTTTTGCGTGTCATTAAAATTCTTCAACTAAAAATCATTTGATATAAAAACATAAAAGGGATATTTATTGACCAAAATATCTTCATAATTCATTGTTTTTTAGAATCCAAAATAACTAATGATTTGTTTGAATGAGAGATTTTAAGTAGGGATTTTGTGGGATAAGAGAATTGATGAAAAACTAATTAGAGTTATAACATGATTTCTAATTAATTTTCCACTAATTCTCTGATCCCCACAAAAATCTATCATCTAAATAAATCATAACATTTTTTAGTTTATAACCCAAAATCACTTCAATTGCAATCCTCAAAATATGAAACTTTGATTGTCTATGAATCCTAAAATTCATTCTAAGAAAAATCATTAAATATGTTTTATTAGGCATGCACATAAAGCTAGCAACCTTATATGAAGGACATGAAGGACCCAACTAAAATTTAGAAATCTTATTTAATTACTAGAGTAGACTTAACAAGTAAATGTAGAACAAACAACTATATATGCTATTTCATAAGAAAAAAGAAATTGAACTTTAAACATATATAACTCACAAACCAAGAATTGTCCTCTTCATTCTCCATTTAATTTGGGAAGGATGCCATATTTGTTATAATTTATACCCATTTTTTTTAGAGAATCTCGACCGAAAATTTATTAATAGTAAGAAAAGCACCAGCTAAAGGGGAACATAAACCTGAACCTCCTCATGTAATAAGAAAAGAATACATAAACCCTAGCCTTACCTACAAAAAAGAGGACATGCAAGGAGGCAACCAAAAAAAAAATACACCTATCTAACAAGCAAGCAAAAGAGAAGTTGAGAGCTAGCTAATAATGGGACAAGGCATTCAACCTCAACAAGCCAACAAAACAAAAACTACCTGGTGTTTGGCTCGCCTGCTAATAATTCTCTACGATAACAAGAGTTTGCCTCGCGTCCTTAAAATCTGAGAGCTGAACCTATATAGTCTACTTAGTAAGGTAGATATGTAAGGGTCGTATTATTTAGTACTTAAGAGTACATTAGTTTTTATTATCAATAGTTGATCTTTTAGTGCTTAGAAGATAATTTTTTTTTGTGTCATCTATAGTGCATTTCTAGATTTTGTATATCAATAAAAATAGAAAATAATACGTTAAATGAAAAAAATTATTCACAAAAAAAAAGAGGAAGAATTAAAAAACACAAATGGTGGAATTGGCCACAAGCCGTATTCCCAAGGATTACCGGATTAACATGTCTGTCGTTTTCCTTTTACCCACACCACTGATTGAGGCCCTGCTTTAGCAAACCGTTACAAACTTTAATCGGACCATTTTGACGTGGTGCTGGCCGTTACACGCGTCGTCTCGGGTCAAGAAGATGATCAATGCACGTGTAACGGAAATATTTCGTCATTCGGAAACCGAAACGGTTACATTGATCAGAAAACAAAAAGCAAATAATAGAAAAGGAAAAAAAAAAAAAGAGGGGAGAAAAGGAGACAAAGGGAAAGTGGGTTGGAGGAATGGAGGATGACTTTGGAGTTATTAGAGAGAGAAAGAAAGAAGCTAGAGAGAAAACGGTTTCTATTTTCTTCTCTGCTGCACTGACACACGTTTTCTCACGCTTGAAAGTTGTTTCAATCCCACGTACCAAACTGGTCTTCCATCTGTAAACCCTAGCTCTAGCGTGTAACATAGGTGAAATATGTACATGAGGACTGCTGCCATCTGTATCTGCACTACAACACACTGAGTCTTGACTCTTGATGGACATTTGAAAAAATGAAACATTTTTAGTTTTGTATTTTTTGTTGTTACCTTGTCCAAAGTACAATGACAGGGCGAAAAAACACGGGTAAGATGTAAATCTTTAGTAATGGGTATGTAAGAAGTACAGTAACATTGCCAAGATTGATCATCAAAGGCGTCACCACTACGAATGAAGAGAAGTCGTCACCACGGAAGAAGAGAAATTAACTCGTCACTACGGATGAAAAGAAGCTACCAACTCTAACATAATTAATTTCATGGCCCAAACCTTATGATAATACCACGACCTACAAGGTTTGAACTCACAGTCTCCCACGTCATAGAGATGGACGCAAACCAACCATTTGTGTTTGCATTTTAGTTTTGTATTAAATAAATATAGTATGAATGTGATTTTTTTTTTTTTGGTTTTCGAAAAAAAAATTGCCCCCACCTCTTATTTTGTCAAAGTTGGTTGAATTTTCTATATGATGATTTAAATGGTGAGGATAACTATTAGGGATGCACCTCAGCCATGGACGTTACGAGAGTATATCCTCTGTCTTCATTTGCATGTTCCCTCTTTGTCCCTATGTTGATTTTGGCTTGTTTACTCCACATAGAGACAAACCAATGGCTGATTTTTTTTCTTACCAAATATCAACTTAATTCTAAAACTATTAACTCCATAGATAGATGATTAAAAATCAACGGTGATAAAAATTAGATTTCTATTGAATAAGGAACTGTTGATTTTTTAATCAAATTTTGATGCAGTTAGATGTTGACATGAGAAGATAAAAGCTTTGTAATCCAATATGTAAGATCTTAAGCCTCTCCATTCATTGTCACTTATAATTTTGAGTTGATTGCCCTCAATTAATATTTTTGTTCCAAGCATACCAAGCAATTAAAGAGAAAAAAAATCTCTTCTTGAGGTGGCCAACAAGATTTGTGACTCATTTTTGAAATTTTAAAAATATTCCTGTCTAATGAAAATTGCAATGATACACATGCATGAGTCGCATGACCCAACACAATTAAACAACGGAATTTGGAGCAGGAATATGGAATTACCTGGATCCGAACCGTTATCCTGCCCCAATGGAAACGGTTTTTCCCAAAGAAAAGTAGACAGGTGTCGCTTTCATATTGTGTGGTTGCTAATAACATAAACGTACCTGACAAAATAAGAAAATGGACTGGGTTTGGTTTCCAGGGTCCAAATCGAAATTATTGAGGGGGGAAGCTGGAAATAAAAGCCGCATCGGATTCCAAGCTGAGAAAAATACGGAATTGCTATTTATGGAAAGTAAGTGCATAACGTGTGACGAGGCCTTTTTGGCGTTTTTGAAGTAAAAATTTATAGTTTTTAGACAAGGGATTTGGATGAGAGATTTTGTGAGACTAGGGATGTAGTAGAAAAATTATATTATATTTTTCTTCAAAATTCCTAGTCCCAATAAAATTCCTTGTCCAAACACACTTATATTTTTCCACAAACTGTTCTCAATTATTTTATTTTATTTCTCAGTTTATTATAAAAATTAAAACCTGCATATATATATATATATTCTCCTTTTTAAAATTTTTTTTGGCCCTGCCTGGTATACTGTGAATATTCGCAAATGCGAAAATTCACGGTTTATCATGTGTTTGTAGATGATTGATGAGGGCATCTAATAACAAATATTTAGTGGGATTTATAATATACTTATAAAATAAATAATTTAAATTTATTTATTTATTTTTTTCTAATTTATAAAATTTTAATTAGCACCTACAAGAACTGTGAATTTTTGCATTTGCGAATAATCACGGTGTACCAAGCAGAACCTTAATTATCCATTTTTGCATTTTCTCTATTTGTTCTTCTCTTATTTTCATTTCGATTGTTTAAGAACATCTAATTTACAATAAATAATTAGAACTTAAAAATTTGCAAGAAACATGCCTCTCTTCCAACCCAAGTGATCCAATCCTAACCACTTAATTAATTCTCGGTGTTATGTAGAAGACTATTTATTAAAGTGGTTGAAAACATAGTTACCAACCTGTTAGATATAGTATCAAATTACACAATAAAAATTCATCTTTAAATTAAGTCCAGTTCAAAAGAAAGTATGAGCATTATTAACGATCGGTTAATAGGTTTCTCTTGATCGAATCGGGAGACATAATGATTAAGATTGATTAATATGTGTGCGGTATACTTACTTTTTTGCATTATCTTAATCTCATAGTCGAATAATATTATATTATATACATATTTTTAGTTTAAACTCTTAAGGGTCCTTGTCAAATTCGAATATTATTCACGTATAATAGGTAAAAGTTTTATATTTTTTTTTATAAATGATGCATCTTATAATATTATCATTCAAAGATACGAAACGATTCACGTACTTATGCCTTATTTTTATTTTTTCAGTAAGTATTTAAAATAATTTTAGTTCACGTAACGATTAGTAAGTACAATGTGCATGCATTGTATATACTATGGAGATAGATATGGCTCCCACCAAGTGATCGAGTTGAACCCAAACCTAATTTTTATATTTATAACTTTAATTATGCTCCAATGTTAGTTAATTATAGTATTAATTTTTTAATTAAAGTAAAAATATATTTTTTTTAACTTGAAATATATATAAATTAATTAATAAAACTCTTAGATGAAGATAAGGATTTAAGTATGAGGATGTGGAGTCAAAAGAGCAAGTGGAGGAATGATTTCAGCAGTCAAAAGAGCTATTAACCCAAAGAAAAAGAAGTTTTTATTAAGTTTGATTAGGTTTAACAGAACTTCAATTTTATAAAACTATAAAAAGCTTAAAAAACTAATAAGAAGTAGTTGGAAACATAAAAAAGTAAATGTGCATTTTATTGGAGGAGGGGTTTCAAAGTTAAAAGTAGAAGTAAAAATAAACTTTGATCTAAAAAAGTAGGTCATATTATAAAACTACTTTATTGTGGAAAACCAAGTCAAGCACTTGCTTATAATGATTCATGAGAAGAGAAAAATCAATTAAAAAGACAAGGAAAAAAAAAAAAAGAGAGAAAAGCTAAAAAAATATGGGGCTGCTCTTTAGTCCGACCATATTACAAAACAAATGTCCGATGCTTATGTGGCATAGTGGGTCCTACTGCCACATAAATTAAAAACTCTTCAAAACATTTTTGGGAGGAGAAAAGTGGTGAGCCCTACCTGCCACATAAGTATCTGGCATTTGTTTCGTAAGATGGGTGGGCCAAAAAGTTTTATTGAAAGAAATATATTTGGATGGGCCGTGTTAATCAGATATAATAAATTTTTTTAGTTTTTTTAATGATGGGTTATTGCACAATTACAAGTAGAGAAAAAAGACAATCACCAAGTGGGACCGGACGGTGCCACAAAGATAAGTTTTAGGGTAAAATAAAACGGGATGGGATCTTTTTATACAACCTCTTTTTACATTGCTCTTACTCAGCCTTGTGGGGATCATACGGGACGATCCAATGGTTGATTTTCCGTGAAGATGAACTCTTTACTATGTATATCATCATCACAAAAATCAGTCCATTCAAAAACTTTTAGCCTGCTTGTCTACGAGGTGAGGGAGTTAAAAGTTTTACGAGGTTATAAATTTTAGAATGAGTGAACGGTCATTAAAATAAGATTTTAGAATAAGTTGATTTTTGGTGGAGATTATCAGGATTGTGATGAGAACACCTTCATCGAAATTAGCCTTTAGATCGTTTCATGTGGGCCCCACAAACCAGTGTAAGAGCTTTGTGAAATAGGGGTTGTGTATAATGATCCTTCCTCAAAATAAAATTGTCTTAAAAAATTGGGTTTAAATTTTAATTGAGATTTTTAAATTGTAACTTAAAAAGAATCATTAAAATGAAGGATTATGAGAGAATTTTTTTTAAAAAATAATAAAAATAATTTGTAAGGTGGACAGGTTGGAATGGTGTTTGTTCATTGGAATAGTCTCTCTTTCCTCTGTTTTTTCCTTTCATTTGAAAAACAAAGATTTTACAAAGAGACAAACAAATTCTGGTTTTCTTTTGTCAAGGCCGAGAGAGACAGCACAAGAACACAAGAAGAGTGCAGAGAGAGAGAGAGAGAGAGAGAGTAACCCACACGAGCGGTTCTTGAGTTGCATGCACAGCAACCAACTCTAGAGAGAGAAAGAAAGAGAGAGAGAGATCAGTCTCAAAGTAAGGGACCCTGACTAACCTCAAAAGAGAGAGATAAAGAAAGAACCGTATGAAGTTTTTCTTCTTTTTGGGTTTTGTTTTGTTTTGTTTACTCTGTTACAGCTCTCTCTCACACTCACTTTGTCTGCTTTTAAAATGTTTTTAAGTCCTTAAAGTTCTCCTAAATAACAGAAACCCACATAGAAAAACCCCTCCTTTCTTTATTTCCTGCTCTATAAAAGAAACCCCACATAGGAAAAAGAGAGGTTTCAAATAAAAAGGTTTCTGATTCTCTTCTGATCAACATCTCTCAACAGAGGAGATAGAGAAAGAAAAAAAGAAAAAAAAGAAGAGAAAACAGTTTTGAGTTTGTTATTTTTCTGTGTTTTCCAATCAAAACATCTCCTTTTCATTTCTATACCTCAGTGATCCAGAGGTAACAAAATCCCAGTCTGGGTTCTTCTATTTATTTCACACTTTTTTCTTGACTAGTCCTTATTTAATCTATCTTGCTGGAGAAAAATGAGTTTACAACAGCTGCAGTCCTCCTCTGTGTCTCAAAAAATTGATAATGAAGGTTGTTTCAGAGGGTTTGCAGGGGTGAACTTTCTTCCTCCTCCTCCACCTTTTCCTCCTAGTTTTGGGGTTTTGGATCCTCCTAAAAAGAGATTATGTTTGAAAGCTGAGATGGGTTTTCAGGTTTTAAGCCCTCAATTAGAGCAGGAGAAGAGAGATTGGAGCTTTCAGATCTCTGAAGGAAACAGGGGAAGAAATGGGATTGATTCTGGGGATGAGGGGTTTTCAGGGGATGAGAAAAATGTGATGTGCATGATGAAGCAAAGTGGTGAGGAGGAAGAAGGTGAGAGTTTTACAGCAGAGAAGGAGCATGAGAGTGGGCAATCTAATAAGCTCTGTGCAAGAGGACATTGGAGACCTGCTGAAGATGCCAAGCTTAAAGAGCTTGTTTCCCAATATGGCCCTCAGAACTGGAACCTCATTGCTGAAAAGCTTGAAGGAAGATCAGGTAATATAAAATAAGAGATTTAACAGCTTCAAAAATCCATGAAACCTTGATCAAGAATAATAGAAAAAAAAAAAAAAACTGTTTGGGGTTTCTTATTAAATCCCAATCTAAACTGTATAACCATCATTGATGAAAACAGAACTAAAGAATGGATTTTTTAAGAGAAAGTAGGAAAAAATTACTGGTTTTTTCTTCTCTGTTTTGACTTTTGAATATTGGTTTTTCATGGAATCCATGCCTTGGTCTGATGAGTGGTCATGTTTTTCATGTTTAATTTTTTTTGCAGGGAAAAGCTGCAGGTTGAGATGGTTTAACCAGTTGGATCCAAGGATTAACAGGAGGGCTTTTAGTGAGGAAGAGGAGGAGAGACTTTTGGCTGCTCACAGATTGTATGGGAACAAGTGGGCCATGATAGCTAGGTTGTTCCCTGGAAGAACTGATAATGCAGTCAAGAACCATTGGCATGTGATCATGGCTAGGAAACATAGAGAACAATCCAGTGTTTATAGGAGAAGGAAACCCACCTCTTCTTCTTCTCAGGCCCCAAAGGGAATGGAAATGACCCACAAAAACAATGCATGCAGTGAATCAACCATCACAAGCACCATAGATGAATCTGCCTCAACTTGCACTGATCTCTCCCTCAATTCCTCTTCAAGCAGAGTTCATCCTGGTTCATTCACCAGGATTAGTCCTCAGCAACACCACCAGCTCTATGATCAACTCCAAATGGGTATGTTTAATTGACCTTTTATTTCCTTCCTTTTACTCTTGAAGATCAAATCATTTTTGGTCTAATGGTGGTTCATAACATTTCATTTGTTTCCCTTGTTTGATAGTAATTTTCTTCATTTATTTTATTTTATTTTTACTTTGTTTGAATATTCTCTTATTATTAAGTTGTTTCTGTTGCAGGTTCATCAGAGGAAAAAATGGTGTCTTTCAAAAGTGAGTGTTTCAAGAAATTTGATGGTTCTGGTAATGGTTTCTATCAACCTGGACACATGATGATGGTTATGGGTGGGGATCAAACTGGATATTCAGAATCAAATTCTGATGTATCAGGTGCTGAGTCTGTGGCCAACAACAAGAAGAATCTCTATAAAGATAGGGAAATTGATAATGGGGTTGAGAAGATCTGTCTGCCTTTCATTGATTTCCTTGGAGTTGGAGCCACTTAGAGAGTGGGTTTTGTGGAGTGACCAAAGAGAGACAAAGAAAGGTTTCACATTGAAGGTTTCTCCCCCTTATTGGAGTTCTTAGAGGAAGAGAGCAGAGAAGGGTTTATGGGAAGTAATCTTAGATCTCAATGTACAGGAATTCCAAAAACAAAAAAACAAAGAAAATTGAAGAAAGGTAGAGAAAAATAGGAAGAGAGAGAGAGAGAGAGAGAGAGAGAGAGAGAGAGAGAGAGCATTGCTAATGAACAGGGAAAAAAAGCAACAATCTGTAGTAGTGTTTCAATAATTTTACATTCACTTTTTGTTGTTTGGAGTTGATTTCCTTCTCTGTTGATGTCTCTCTCTGATCTAATCCTGTGAACCCAAGTTCCCTTTGCTAATGAATCTACCCATATTTTATGGGTTTTCATTGTCCTAATTATGTGTTTTCAATGTGTTTGAGTTTTATTAATCTAACTTAGGCTAGATATTGTCCTGTCCTCACTCAAAATCTGGCTAAGGTGGAAAAACAGTGAGTGATAACAGAACTTTGGAACCAATAATCAAGAATGAAATTTTGTGGCCAAATTGAATTTCAAGATGATGATAATGATGAATTAGTACTAAGTGTTGATTAAACCACATTTAATTTGATAAAAATTTAATGTATTTTCAACCATTCTCAATGAATATTTTCTAGTACTTAATCAACAATTTTTTATGATTAAAGATAATTAGAGATTTTGTTTCTTGTTGTTTTACTACCTAAATATTCAAAATAGGCAACTCAAAGATCTCTCCAAAGACTTTATCAAACTGCAAGTTGCAACCAAACAAATCAAAGAGGAAAAGCAGGGGAAAAGAAGAGCAGGTAAAAAAAAGGATACAAAAAGGGGTAAAAAAAAAGGGCATGCTTAGATCATGTGGTGAAAGAATCTCTTTGTCCAACCCTAAACACTATCATGTCTTTATTTATTTAAGTTGATCCTGTCTCTTCTACACCTTCAAATTTCACTGTGAAGGTTGATGGTAAAGTATAGAAATTGATGGGTTATTAACATATTTTTAAAAATTGATCTTAATTATCTTAAGTCTGACTCGAATATAAATCATCGATTACGCCTTATCTCAACTATTCGACCATTCAACTTTATCTAGAGCTATATGAATATGACTATATCTTAAGTCTATATGTACTCTTATTAACAGTTAAAAAAAAAAAACAGTTAAAACTCGAATCGTTGAGCCTTTTTAAGCTATGATTAGTGTTAGAAATTATACTAATCAGAACTTTTCACCACCTCCAAACCATCTTTTATCAACACAATACTTGGGCCATCCTGAACTTTGCTATATTGGTTTTCTACACCATTTCATGCTCCAAGAAGATCATATACTTCTCAGTTTTGAGTATCTGATATATTAAAATGAGTAGTGCTATGCGTCCTGAAAAAAATAATTATAATCAAGACAGAATGCACAATTTGTTATGTGACACACAGATTCATAGTTGTCCTAGAATCATGCATTCTCGTCGGAGAAATTTTTTTATTATTCTTATTTTTTTGATATTTAACATTTTTCTATTAAAATTGGGTGTAAAATCTAGTTCTTACTATGGTGACTAAAAGCTTAATAATTTGGGCTAGGTTAAGCTTTTAAACAAACACAGCCAAACAGTGATGATCTGTTTTGATGACTTCTCTTTCTCTCTCTCTCTCTCTCTCTCTCTCTCTCTCTCTCTCTCTCTCTCTCTCTCTCTCTCTCTCCAAGTTGAATTATGACACTGCACTGCAACACACATTATGTCTAGACATTAGAGAGAGAGAGAGAGAGAGAGAGAGAGAGAGAGAGAGAGATTAAAAAAGATTTGAAGTTGATATGCTTTTAGTAAGAAGGAAAAATTGGTGAGATCAATAAAGATACTTCTGCCGTTTTGCAATGAAGTGTGGGTTTTTCTTCTACTTGTTCATCAAATAAAGGTGCAGCAGCAATGATAATTACTTGTTTGACTGATGTTAGAAGGGCATCAAATGCTTGAGATGGCTATCCCTATCTATAAAACCCCATTTGTAGTAAGTTGCAGTGGCTGTTGAAGAGACAGGTCTTTAGTTTAGTTTAGTTGGTTCTACTTCTGCCTCTCTCCTTTTTTTCTTTTGTTTTTGGTTTTGGTTTTTACCTTACCCCATCAAAATGCATGTTTAGAGAGAGAAAGAGATAGAGACTAGAGAGAATAAGAGATTTGGTTTTCATAGCAGAGGATCTCAAAACTGAAACCCATCAATTGCATGAATCCTACTGACCTTTGGCACGTGTGAATCCACGCGTGATGGAACATTTGTACACATACACAGTCACAGAAGAATCCAAAGGTCTACAGGCAGTTATGGATTTCACGTGGGGTGGTCGACACGTGTGTGGTAAATAGAAAAAGCTTAAACGATATTGTAACGTTAAATTTCCGTTTCGGGTACAAAATAACGGCATTGTCATGTTGTGTTAGTTGTCATCTAACTTCTTGAGCATTTAAGTTTGATAACTACATGTTGCGCAACACTACCTACAACCCTACATTATGCACCCTCATCAACTGACAAGTGTGCAATGCCACCCCTACTGATTGATTGATGGAAACGAAATGGCCCACAGACAGATCCTTAGTAACAGGAACCATGTGTGATAGGGGTGACACTCCCCTTAGCCTCAGCTCCCGGAACCACGTTCCAACGTTCCCGCTCCAAGGATATTGCAGAACTAAAGATATTTTTTAATTGGCTGCTCCGGCAGATCCCACGAAATGTCATTACCGTTCAATTCTTTTTCTTGGATTTTTTATCTTCAGTAATTCAAAGTATGAATTTGCATTGTGTTCGCAAGGATAAATGATGTTTCAACACGTTTCAAGTTACCAAAATTTTCATTCATATAATTTGTTCAAAAGTTCGATTCTCATTCTGCATTCTTCAATTGCAGAATAAGGCACACTTCTTCCAGTTTGGGATGGCAAAGAGTAAGGCCTGGGCTACACTCCAAAACTGCTACTACATTAGGCCAATTCACCTAGACCGCACTACAAGCATCAACCTCGAACAGGGCCTCATCAGAAATCTAAATCCCAATTCAAACCCTAAGCCCAGTTAACTTTGGGCGAGCCTAGTGGAATCAATACCTACTACACCTAAGCCTGCCCATCAAATCTTCAAGATGGGCGTGCTCAAACCAGTCATTGGACAGGGCTCAAGGTAAAGAATGAAAGTAAGAATAAAGCAGTTGTCCACTCTCTGCATCCCAAATGAAGGTTTAACATTGAAACCCTTAGACTAGCATCTGTTACTCTATATTCTTCAGCTTTTGTTAACCTACTCATCATCACATGTAGACTATGGTGATGTTGAAAATTTCAAGTTTATCACTGAGCAGATAAAAACAAGATTTAACATGTAGATATAAAGAGTTAAAAAATATCAAATTCTCTACAAAATCCTTTTTCTTGCCCTTTCATGTTTAACAAGAGTTCTTACAAATTTAGCAGAGACTTGCCTGAATTTTAAGCTAATACAATTGCAGGTGTGACATGTCCTTGTACACAGATCACCCTTATGTAACAGCCCTGGTCATGGGATCCATTATGAAATTAAAAACAAGCCTTTCACTTGGAACTTTTTTGTATTTCAGTGATATACCTTTCAAATGTCAGAGAAACAATCAATCCAAAGGCAGTAAGCATACCTGTACACCATGTTATGAGACTCTTTGCCAAATAGTACAAATATAACCATCCAAAAGAACACATACCATTGAACAGGATTCAGACATTTCTTTCTCCACAGAATAAGTGTTTTCGAAACTGCGCCCAGCGAACTGTGAACGGTGCTCAGGGAGAAAAATTACTGCATCTAAATATTCAGCCTTCAAAGAGAAATAACCTAATGGGAAAAGCAACCATAATATTAAGTTGGGTATGCAACTTTATTTCAAAAAGAACGGCAGAAATAATATAACTGCAATTGTACAGGCAAGTATGATATCCCATGCACAACAAAAGGGGAAAAGAAGAAGAAAGAGAGAGAGGAGAAAATCACATAGTCAGTAACTACACAATGATTCTTAAATCAGATATTAGCTATTGTAGCAACAAAGTGGGAATATCCACTTTGTGCCAGTTATCTGCCCATCAAATCAGTGTAGTTGGAAAAAACTTCAACCACTTACATTTCTTAACTCGGATGAGCTGATTAACAAATAACAGAGACAAGTTAACATCCAACCTAGAACTTGAAATGTAAATTCGACATGGAACCACAAATGCTAGCAAGTATTTTCTTTCTTGATGTAAAACACTTTCAGGTTTACTGGCCAACCAACCATCATGGACCCAAAAGTATTATACACATGAAGGAAGAGATAAATAAAAGTTAGTTTTCATGGAAAACTCTTCTACCTTAAAAGTAAAACCAATATTTTCCATTAAATTAAGATTGCAGTCAAAAAGAAAAATAAATAAAATCGAGATTCCTTCATCAAAAAATAAAACCGACGTTCATTTAAAAATTCATTCAGGATGATGTCTCATTGGCCTTCTATATAAAAAAGAATGTGTCAGGTTGATCACTATAGATGGTGAGTTTTGTGGCATTGGATGTATTCTAGCTCGTAACATCCTAACCCAGTAACCCTGGTTGATCTCCATTTTAAAACCCAGGATTCTAATGTATCACCATCCCCCATCGCCCCCAAAAAGCTCTACTACAAATTGTCTACCAAGAACATCCAATTGTCCTTTCACAAACTCATTCTTAACTTCAGCTCCAGTCTCTCCACACTTCGATGTATGGCCCATAAGATTGATTGCACATTTGCACCTTTTTTGTCCAATTTTGACTCTCTGTGCTTGTGCATGAGTGCCAACATACTTTGCCTCCATTACTACAACATTATCTTAGTATCTAGAATCTAGAATCTTGCTAAACAACTCCATTTAACAAGGGCAATCCAGCAATAACTTCCCCATCTCAACTGAATACACAACAGAACCAAAAACAGATTTATTAGGTCTTACTAGAACTTCTTTCATTCCATTACCTAACTCACTGAAATTCTAAAAGCCCTTTGTTCACTCTATTAGCTTCTCCATCTAATCTTAATCCCCCATGCACCTTCATTTAGTAATTTAAGAATTATTACAAGTGAAGATTTTGCTGCCTACTATACCTATCTATCAAAGAAGATCAATATTTAACAAGAGAGCAATCAAAAACTAGAATTTTTGGTTGTTATATTCTCATCTATAAGGTTTAGCAATCATACCTTAGCACCTAATGGAAAACATCCATGACTAGCCTTCATCTGAAGAACACCCAACATGATATGCCTTGACAAGATCAGGATCCTGGTCATTTGTTGACAGTGTTGATTGGATTGATGAGATTTTAAGAGCAGGGGAATGACGATAAGATCGATGAACAGGAGGCAAGATCAAAGCTGATAGTCTGTCAATTCTCAGAAGCCGTCTGCACTTGCTGCATCACATGTTCAACAATTATAACCCTAAAGGAAATATAGAAACAAGAGCTAAAACACTGACGAGAAGGTAACACGTTCAAACAAAATTTCTACCTGCAAGCTTTGGTAAATAGAGTTTGATAGCTGCAGATCCAGTGCTAGAAAAAGAAAAGCATATGCAGAAATCAGGGTGTTAGAGGACACAACTTGACCGAGGCACTGTAGGGAATTTCAAGTATTTTAAGAAAATACAATGAGAGAGTGAGAGAGAGAGAGAGTACCAGAAGAAGATACAATGCTGAATCAGGTTTGGTACCTAGAAAATACTGCAACGCCCTAACAGCATGCCCCTGCAATGTTGTAACAAAAGCCGATCTGAATATGCAAACTTCAAGCATACTGAATCGCAAAATCACATCTAGCTAGCTAAATCCCAGAAAAAAGAAAAAGAAAAAGAAAAGATAAGAAAAGAAAGAAGTGAGCACATCACTTACCGTTAAGTGTTTAAATACATGGTAGACTGAAAAACCTCTTGCATGTATGTAGCTGCCTCCCTATTGAAGAGAACCAAAAATTTATAAGAAGGAAAAAAACCCTAACCAACTTGTATGTAGACATTTGATAAAATAGCAGCACTTGAACTGAGATACAATTATACATATAATCACATGCTATGTCTTGTTAAACAAAATGCAAGTGGTTATATCTTATGTAGGTGAAGTCAAGATGCAGGTTTATGTCTGCATTATTGCAGTAGGTATCATGATAGTGGTTAACAGAAGATGACATTTTGTTTACAAGATTACCTCGTCAGGAGAAAAAAATGCCACTGCATCAGGGTCTATGGAGCCAGCTGGATGTAATGACACTATAGCTCTGAAAACAGAAGGAACAAACAACTCAATCATGGCAACCTGATCTGCAGCCACAGCACCCAGTGATCCTATTCTAAGTCCATATGAACTCTGAAAATTATTTTCCTTGGACAACTCTATGGGATTCTCATTTGATGAAGATGACAATGAGGAAGCTCTTTTTAACCAGTCCAAGCGTTGGTAGGTGAAAATTCTAACGTTAGGAGCTTGTTTCTCCAAGCGCATTAGAACATCAGTCAAGGTTTTGTCTTCACATAGCTCTTCTCTAATACCCAGAATTGGTTCCGGACCCTGGAGACCACAGTGTTTTTTTGAAGTTCCAGATTCCCCACCAGAAGTCTGGCCAGATGATTCATCTTCAAGGTGGGGAAAGAATCGCCTCTTCTGATCAGTAAATGCCTTGAGAGCTAGCCTACAAACAATTGTCAGAAATAAGAAGCACTTTTAATATTTTCATTCTCAATCACTTTCAGCATTTATTATCTATTGTACTACATCAGACAAGTTTTGCTGCATTAAAGCTAAGTTCTTCCACCTACCTGGTTCGGTCAACAGCAGATGCACCAGCCTGGCCAGCAAGTTGACGTTTCCAAGCATATGCAACAACAGCGCCATCAGGACAAACAAGGGGCATGTGCAAACCCCAAGAGTTACTCCGTGATCTAAGAGATCCATTCAGAACTCCAGAATCTTCCAGTTGCCTTCCTAACAAAAAGGAACTGCGCATTAAATGGTAGAAACTATACCCACTTCGGGTATCAGTTTATACTCAATCTATAATGAAAAAAATGCTTAGCTCTGTAAAAATCAAGTGAAGATCCAAACTGAATTCTCATTGTACAAATCACAATGACATCCACTTTCAGCCAAACAACCTCGGTCCACCATTGTCAACTTTATGGGGAGTAAAAATTTGCTGATTTTGTGTTAAATTGAGGTGCCTTAGATACTTGACATCTTTCCTCTCTGAAATTACCTGAAGAAGAAGAAAACCTACTAGAAAACCTACTACTGTTGTTTTGATGACCCTATGTGGAAATTACCTGAAGAATGCGCCTCTAAGGTATAGAGGTTTGACGATATAAGCCCTAAAAATAAAGAATTTATCTGATGGTTGTCTAACAAGTGACCTAATTACCTAAAACATTAAACATGACAAATGATGCAAACCTTTTCCATTCAAAATTTCGTTTAAGAAGTCAAAAAATTGTGAAGAAGGGCAAATTTTGGGGGAATTGTGAGAGATACTTGGAACCTTCGAAGGTAATGAGTTTCATTTTCAACCTTCCCCATCACATTTGCCTCATTTCGAGCGATATGCACTTGTTTTTGAAGTTTTCCAAGAGTGAATATGAGACCAAATTAACCAATTGATGCTTAAGACTAAAAATAAACACTATAATTGACTGGAGTACCTAATATGAATACAGATGATACTCAGTTCTAGGGTTTTCAGCCCCTAATATAGTAAGTGGAAATGGAAAAGGAAAAGAATAAAAATATAGGTTTTGTGAATGGTAATTACCGACGTTCCGGAGATCTTGAAGGTGTTGTCGCATTGAAGCTTCCTCTTTCAAGATGAGATGTAAGGGTTTGTTGGTTTGATGAGGTTGTGCGGAAACAAAGAGGGCTTCGAGAATACGATCAGCGCCCAACCTGATATCTGCAATCAGACGAGCCGCGCTAGATAGTCTTTCCATTGCCAGTGCAACCTGTTTCGGCGGCGCCTCCGCCGTTGATTCAACTGAATCCATCGTCTCCGGTTGCTGGTTGGTTACCGTCGACTGCTGCTGCTGCTGCAGCATTTCTCCTCTCTCTTCTCTCTTCTCTCCTCTCTCTACAACACAAACACACGCTCGTTCTAGTTTCTACTGCTCTGGTCAAGAATTTTGGAGAAGATGTTGTGTGTACGGGAGGGTGAAACAGCAGGGCCCGGCTTTAAAGTGACGCCAAATATTAGGGTGTTTGTTAACAGGTACGCGAGTACCCCGTAACCGATCAGAATAAGAAGAGATTATTCTGGCTCTGGCTCTGGCTCTAGCTCTGGCCCGACTTCATTATTTATTCCTAGGGTTAAAAAATAATAGAGCAAGGATTAAGGACACCTCAAAAGAACCCTCCGTTAAAGGGTTTGAGTTAATGGACGGTAGACTTTCTGCCGCGACTCTTTTGAAAGAGTGGCCATAGTCAGAGAGAGTAGAGTTTATGTCCGTGTCGCCGGCCTCATTTTTTTGAGGTCGCACTATGGAATTTTTTTTTTTTTTTTTATCTTTGAAGTCGGAAACTCCAAAATCCCATAGTTCTTTCGCTAATCCTCCATTTTATACAAGAGTCATTGCATTTAGCTTTCCAAATGAACTAAAATAGGGATAACCAACGGGCTGATTTTTTGTTATCACGTAAATCATTTTCACAAAAATATCATTCATTAGATGATCTCTTTGTGATCCAACAAGCAAGTGTAAGCAGAATCAGTATAGAATAAATTGGATGGAAACAAAGACTTAGAATCAAACCTACAGGATTATGCAGTCAAAATAAGAACCGGGAATATTCACCTATTTGAAAACTGGAACCAAAACCATTGAGAATGAAACCGTAACCTTTTTATCGGTTCTGAATCTGATACCGAAACCAGACTTTAGGCGTTAGACAATGGTGGGAACTTGGACCTAAAAAAGGCTAAAACCCTTCCCCATCCCTAAAAACAGTACTACTAGGGTTTTGTCTCCCCACTTACTCTTGGTATCCGGCCCTCTCCGGTCATATCTGTATGTTCCTCCGTCCGTGATGGGCGGCGTTTCGAGGTTCTTGATGTTGCTCAGAACTCCATCATCTCTTCTCTACAATTGCTCATCAGCATTCCGACTTGCTCGCCGCTCTAGGGTTTCTCTAGCATGGATATCTTCCGCTCAAAATCGCCAATTTTCTTCAAATTCTAATAATCTATCAGGGTTTGATTATGAACAGCTTCACACCCAGACCTCTCGTGTCAACAGGGATGATTTTTACAGTGACTCTTCATCAGGGTTTTCCCTTAATTCTTCTAGGGTTTTGAATCATTTTCCTGAATGGTCGAATTTGGTGGAGAATTTAAGATATGGTGGGTATTTTGATCGACAGAGTTCTTCGGTGCAATTAGACGATGCATTTAACACAGTCGAGAATATACCTGAAGAGTTCGTCCGAGCTGTGAGTGCATGCCTGTCGTTTGCTCGTGATCACCCTAATCTTCTAGGGTACTCTTCTTTTTTCCCCAAATTTTAGAACTTTATGTAATTATTTCCATTTCTTCTCTCTTTCTTACAAACATTTTTTTCATTTGTTTTGGTTAATTTCTGTTCTTGTTAATTTTTTTTTTTCGTAACAGGTCGCTCTCCAGGAAGGATATTGAGGTTGTTGTGAAAGCAGGAACACCATGTTTGTTTAAAAGAGCCGGAGATTCAGTAAGCCGGATGAAGTCATTTTTAGGCTTCACCGGAATCAACGTAAGTGATAATAATGATTCTTTTTTACATTGTAGTTTTTTTATAAATGATTTAGTGGATTTTTTTTGACGTTTTCTTCTCTACTTCATTGCCCATAATTATACGAAAAAATGATGACCATGCTATGTTAATGTAACAGAAAATAGAAAGATTTATATTGAAGAGAATGCGTACTGTATCACAGTCAGACCATGAGGGATGGAATTCAAGTAGATGCTTGAGGTTCAACTTGTCATTGTGGAATCCAGGTTAATGAAATTATCTGCCCTGAGTAGTTCGCAATTCAATAAAAATTAAGAAAAGAGAGAACACTGTAGAACACGGGACATTGCTGGATGAATTTGGTCTAGTTTTGTTTGAAAGCAGGGTATGGTCAAGCTGGTCTTACCCATGTTAAGGAAGATACAGGGGTTAGAGTTAAATATAAGATTTGTAATTCAAAACCACATTTCTCAAGGTCAAAGTAATAAATGGATGGGTGCTGTAAGCAAGGACTAAAGTCAAAGACTTTGCGTCGAACTCGTAACATTTTGTAGGACACGTCTAGAGGTCCTTTTATGTTGGTTTGGTTTGGAGTCTAGTATATATTTTCTATCTGCGCTATCCACCTCTTTGTTTAGCACTCCTTTCTTCCTTGTTGTACTTTATATACATTCTTTTTAGTGACAAAAATATTTGTCTCAAAGGAGTGGAATAAAAATGCTGTGGTATGCGACTTTGATATATAATGTATTATAATATACATACAAATATGTTCATGTTATAGAAAGATTGAAGAAGCAAGATGATATCAATTTGGAGAGATTGAAAGAGTAAGGCATGAACTCTTAATCAAAATGCTTCATACGCACACACACACAGAGGGATATATCTATATATTTATCACCTTGGTGAATCTTGTACCACTGTATATTTGTGTTATATCATCTTGTTTACCTACGTTTGGTCATCAACTTTGTACATTGATTCAATTGCTCTTACGATTGCCTTGAATAAAGTGGCAATTACTAACCCTAAAGTACACTTAGCTTGTTTTACAAATCTGAAACTTTTTTGACTAAATTTCAGGGGTTGGAATTCGAGAGAGCACATACTGTTGATCTGATGTATTTTCTCTTGAGCTACGCATGTAATCCTGTTGCTGCTTCGGATGGGAACAACTTTAGTGATAGAGAACATGTTGAATCATCAGTTCGTAATCTGTTGGGTGAGTTGGCCAATGCAAGCCGAACTGTTCGATATTTGGACCTTTCCGGGTCAATGTCAACACAGTTCCCTGATAGATATGGACAAACCCCAAGGCCTCTTGGTCAAAATATTGAAATGAAAAGAGGCGACTGGATATGCCCAAAGTATGTTATTTGTTATTTCATATTTGTTATTTTTTTTCCTTCCAACCTCATTACAGGATCTTTCTTTTGCTGTTTTGCTACAAAACTGAAAGTTCTTAACCATCAGTTTTGATATCCAATGGCTTTTGTTCTTTCACGTAATCATATCTGAAAGTATTTTATAACATGTTTGCATCAGAAACTTATTAAAAGAAAAGATATGTGTATTAGAAACACTACACCTCTAATCAACAAACAACACACTGGTGCATCCTCTGTCAGACACATCATACAAGCACTTAAGTACTAACATAATACATAATAAAGTCATATTAAGATTATATCATGAGATGATAACATTGGACATAGGCTAATAAAAAGCTTTCACGCTGTCTGATATGAAGAAATGCCATAAATGCATATTCAACATGGCGTTGTTCTAATTTTGAGTTTGGAGGAAAAACTAATTAAAAAATAGATTTGTTGGCACTCAGTACCCACTATGTTATCTATGTAAGGACATAGAATTCAAATTTAAGATCTTGCGATATTTTTGCTAAGTGGCCTTATTTCATTTTGGTTATTTGAGCAGGTGCAGTTTCATGAACTTTGCGAGGAACGTGAAATGCCTTGAATGTGATGAGGCACGGCCAAAGGGTCTGCTTACTGGAGGGGAGTGGGAGTGTCCTCAGTAAGCTTGTTTTCTTTTCTTCTCTCTACTACTGTACTGGTTAGGATTGATAATGACCATATCCTTAAATTTCATTTTTGTCAGATGTGATTTCTTTAATTACGGGAGGAATGCAGTATGCTTAAGGTGTGACTGTAAGCGTCCTGTAGAGGCCTCTTTTGGAAGTTCTGGCCCTACATTTGATGGGGGTTATAGTTTTGGGAGGAATGCGGATGACTCTAATATTAAGAGCAGGTTGGCTGCAAACGAGGAAAAAGCAGAGAGGTGGTTCAGTAAAGTTTCTCAGTTAGACAGTGGTTCTGACTTGAGTAGTGCAATAGCTGATGAAGATTTTCCTGAAATCATGCCTCTACGGAAAGGGGTAAACAGGTTTGTTGTCAGCACAAGGAAGACACCTCTAGAGCGGAGATTGGCCGATGCTCAGTACCGGAGGAACTTGGGTAATGATGGCACCCTTGAGGAGAACGATATTCAGGCAGAGGATAGGATGGATCCTGCTAAAACTTCTAACTTATCTATCAACCAGAGATTGGACAGGATTCTTGGTCGAACATCTAGTGTTTCAGAATCAGATAATAATTTAAATTGTGCCAGAGAGAAAACTGGAGGAGAGAACACTGATGACTGTAGTTCTTTTTCAAGTTCCAGAGCTCCACAAAACAGGGAAAACGATGGGAGCAGTTCCAGCTATTCACCATTTGTGCCATTACCAACTGATACTTTTGCTAAATCTCAGAATTCAAAGATGGAAGAAGAGCAAGTAGCACACAAGTACAATTTGGTTGCTGCCAAGGTTGATGAGTTGACAGGTTATTCTGATTCTAGAAACGCTGACTCTAGTAAATCAGGTGGCAATAATTCGCTGCTCTTTGGAAAGTCAAACAACCAAACAGAGAGCAAGGAAGATAAAGAACAAGCTGAAAAGTCCGCAAGATGGTCTAAGAAAGTCTCAGAACTGCATAATGTTACAGATCTGGCCAGTGCGATATCGGATGAGGACTTCCCAGATATAATGCCGATGCGCAAGGGAGAAAACCGCTTTGTTGTAAGCAAGAAAAAGGACCGATCATTGACCCCACCTCTGCACAAAAGACGCGTATCTATGGAGCAAACCGACAGTGCCAACTTTGTTCCATTTGTTCCCTTCCCACCTGATTACTTTACTAAAAACAATAAGGATCCAGAAACTGGAACTTCCATGGATAACTTAAATAATGGAACCTCTGCTGCTTCTGCAGCACCAGAAATGCAGCATGTTCCTGAAAAGTTGGAGGAGCACAAGGCTCGGGTTTTTGAACGTGGAGCTGATGGGAATTCTGCAAAACGGCTGGAGAATCAGCTGTACAGCAGAGAGAGCTGGAATTCAGGGTTTTCCACCCAGGGCATGGAGGAGAAGGTGGATTGTGTTTATGGTGCACCTAGTAGAAATTCAACCCTAAAACCAGATGATCTACAGTCTAGTAAAAGGGAAAGCTGGAATTCTGGTTCTTCACAAGAGACATTTGGTGTGAAAAATCTGGCTGGTAATTCAGGCCAACAGCCTGAGAATTCTTGGAACAGGGGATTTTCTGGGAAGAGTTTAGAGGGATCAGCGGTGAAGGAGTTGGATCCACTGGACATGTCAGAGGAAGCTAAGGCTGAAAGATGGTTCCGACGAGTTGCTCAGATCAAAGATATCTCTGAGCTGAGCAACATCCCAGACGAGGATTTCCCTGAAATAATGCCGATGAGAAAAGGGGTGAATAGATTTGTGGTGAGCAAGAGGAAGACACCTCTGGAGAGGCGGTTGACCTCTCCCCAGTACAGAAGGAATCTGCCTATCGTTACTCATGATCCCATGAAGAAGGACAACGACTCGAGCTGATATCTGTAATATAATAGCGTTGGACATTTTCAGGTACTAATAATATATCTGAAGAGGGAATAGTAATGCATTTCCAAAAGATTGTATTAGAAAATTTTGATCTTTAATGGCAATTTAGATCATAGGTTCTTTGCAGCTTGATGGTATTTACTAGTGAGAATCAGAATTCACTAGAATTTTTTCTTGATAGTTTCCATTTTGGCATTTTGCAACTAAAATGTAAGGCATTATGAGTGTCTTGAATTTTTTATATTCCTCTCATGTAGGCTGTGTAACAATATACAATGAAACATCAATAACACTTACTAGGTCCTGTTGGCGTTGGTAAACCATTACGTGAGAATTGTTTCTTCTATGTCCAAAAATTTCAATAGTTAAAGAAATTGATTAAGAAAATCATTTATGTATAAGTTTATGTGGCAAGTTGATAATTACTTACATTTTTTTTTTGTTTTTTCTTCTACAATACCATGATATAATTGGTGGTGAAGGTGGTTGGTAATGGTGACGAATCGATGGTGGCAGTAGTGGATTCTAGCCGTGGTTGTTGTGAGGAAGTTGGTGGTAATGGTGTGGGTCCACAGCGGCTGCCGCCCTCACCTGCTCCTATCTTTAGATTGTTCCGTTTTGATTCAGAATTTTGTATAAAAGCGTTGATACAGAAGTTTTAAGGTCCACTGGAGCCTCCTGGAGGCATTTGGGCTACTGGTCATATGCATCAAGCTTGTCAGGTTTACATAGCGAAAGATCATATCATGTAGTGATTTTTTGTAACTGTTTGATTTGAATATCGTAAATATATTGATGTTAAATCCAATGGTTACAAACTTTTGATCAGACTAATTTTCTGTCTACGAGACCACTAGGTATGTGGAGAGAGCCTCATAGACTTAGCAAACTGACCTATGACTCGCCAACTTAAACTAAATAGGTTAGGGTTAGGATTGAACACTTTTCACCTGTTACTCTTTTCTTGTTTTATATAGAAAACCAGCAAACTTTTCAGGGTTTGATAATTTTGATCTTTTAACCCATGACTCCGCCTAGGGACACTGCTAGCGTGACACCAAGTTTTGGTGTCGACACCAGCACCTTATGGCCTAAAACAAGGGCCTAGGGCCCACGTCAGGGGCTGATTTTTTGGGACCATGTTCTCCTCATTATGTAGATTATCTCAACAAAAATTCGATCTATTCTAAAACTTCTAACCTGATCAAACATTGAACTCTATTTATCACCGTTTATTTTCTTACCGTTGATTTCTAACCGATTTCTAGCCAATGTTTGATTGGTTTAGAAGTTTTAGAATGGATTGAGTTTTTGTTGAGATGATCTACATGATGAGAAGAACTTAGTCCTAAAAAATCAGCCCCTAATGTGGGCCCTAGGCCCTTGTTTTGGGCCAAAAGGCGCTGGTGACGACACCAAAATTTGGTGTCACGCTAGCACGGTCCCTCCGCCTAGAGTCGACCCTAACCATAATTCAGTTACCACTTACCACCAGGTCTAGTGAGAGAGTCAGAAACCCATGCAACAGTTTGCTGGAAAAATGTGTACCAAGTATCAATTCATGTACCTTATGACTTTTTCTAAAAGGGAAGTCCTGTAGCAGATTAGAAATATACAGATGGCAGTCCCTTATTGGAACACCATCATCAAATCCAAAAGTGTTCCAATATCTAAAAAATTTCTTGCAGAAACCTCTACAAAGCGTTTCTCATTCGATAAGAAGCGTGAATTACGTGGCTTAACGGCTATCACCACTATTCCTCATTTCCTCTATAGTTCTAGCGGTATAAACTAGAAACTTAAACGACAAACAAACCTAACTTGGCATCTCTTATTTTTTTTTGGCCGGAAAATGCTTAAAATTCCAGCTATAACAACCAGTAATTGGCCGGAAAAAGCTGTTCATAACCTAATCTCAGCTGTTAGTTTGATTGTCTTTGCGTTCTTAGATTTATTAGACATTGTTCTCTGTTTGTTTTATAGATTTATTGATGGAATTAAGGAAGAAAACACATTCCCCTGTTACTGTGAAAACAGGGGAACACATGGAAGGTCTGCTAATGGCGATGAAGATGATGGAGAAATTGAACTTTCAGAGACTCTGTTTCAGAGAAAAAACATTTTCAGGGATCTGGGTCTTCTTGAATTTACAAAGGAGAGAGAGGGTTCATTGAAGAACGATGGGTTAATGGTGAAAAATAGGTGGTCTGACTGTAACTGTGAATCTTGTCTTTCATGGCAAAAACTTGAAGATCGGAAGCTTCATGTTGTTATTAAAGAACCATCTCAAGGTACACTCAAATCAAAATCCTTCTTTTTTCTTTGTCTAAATTTGTTCAAAAGAAAGCTCAAAATGATCTTAGAATCTGAATTTGAATCTATAGTTAAGTATCAAATGTTCTCTATGTTTGTCTTATTTTCCTTGACTTAAGTGATTATTACTAATCTGTTTTTTTTTTTTTTCACAGCAAACATGAAGCCAGCTGAAAATGTGATCTTTCTACATGGCTTCCTTTCTTCTTCTTCCCTTTGGACAGAAACTGTGTTTCCCAATATCTCTGAAACTGGAAATCAGAATTGCAGGTTGTTTGCAGTGGATCTTTTGGGTTTTGGTAAGAGTCCCAAGCCAAGGGATTGTTTGTACACAATGAAAGATCACTTGGAAATGGTTGAGAAATCTCTGATCAATCAGTTTCAATTGGAATCTTTTCATCTGGTTGCTCACTCAATGGGTTGTATAATTGCATTGGCCATAGCTGCAAAGTACCAGAAATCTGTGAAATCAATCACCCTGATTGCCCCTGTGAGTACCCTATAACTGTTTGATAATTATGTTTTGTTACAGGTTTTATGCTCAACTAACTCATTTTAAAGACCCATTATGAAAACTAACTCCTTTTGTTCACACCGATAATTATAACCCATCTCCACCATCTTCTTGATTCTTGTTCTACATTAGTTTCTATCATCGTCTTGTTAGATTTTCGTTGTTCTATTGTCGCCTTTGGTTACTGTTATCGTCGATCCTTTGCTTTTGCTCGACTTACTTTATGTTCCAAACATAAGTTTATTTTGTATAGATCCTTATATGATGGATGTTTACTTTCAGCCTTACTTCCCTTCATCAAAAGAGAAAGCAAGTTTAAATGCCCTCAACAGACTGGCTGAGAGAAGACTCTGGCCACCATTACTATTTGGTTCCTCAGTTATGTCATGGTATGAACACTTGGGCAGAAGCATTTGTTTCCTTATCTGCAGAAACCACAGGACATGGGAATGGCTTCTCAAGCTAATCACTGGAAAAAGGCAAGTTTGCAAAATTTAATACCCTTTACTTCAACCAAACCAAATCTTGATGTCTCAATGTGTCTCATGAATGAAAGGTTTTGTTTGAGTAATGGAATATTACGTCCTGAGTGAAAATCAGCCCTTAGATCGTATCTTGTGGGCCGCAGGTAGCCCGGTGAAAAACAAGGCATCCGACAAAATACTACTAATCCTAATCTATAACTTGGGATACCGTGTAATTGGATCCACTGTATTATCTATGCTAACAATGCGAGTGTGTTTTCAGGGAGCTTCCATTCATGTTTGTGGACTTGACAAGGCACACACATCATTCAGCTTGGCACACCATGCACAATGTGATATGTGGAGGAGCAAAACTAATGGATGGGTATCTCGAGGCCGTGAGTTCGTCGAAAATCGTACTAACAGTTATCCAAGGTGATAAGGATGAAGTGGTTCCATTGGAGTGTATGCACAATATGAAGTTGAAGGTACCTTCTGCTGAGGTTAAGATCATCTCTAATGCTAATCACAACTTCTTAATCCTTGAGAGAAAGGAGAACTTTACAAGGGATTTAGAACATATATGGTATTCTGCTGCTGAGAATTACAAGCAAAATCTTTGTAGTTAGGTCTATATCAACAAGGCAACAACAAAGTTAAAGGTATGTTTGGTTCGTGCTAGTTATAAGTGATGGTGGTTTCTAATTTCTGCATTGATCTCCATTGTCAAATCACAGTTATTGGAAATTTGGAACCAGAATCACCTAAGTCCTAACTGTTGCTGTTTGGTGTTTAATTGGAACTGATATCTCAATGAACGTGAAATCCAACTTTTGATGTTTGGTTGATGTCATTAGTTGTGATTGAAAATTGGCAAATTCGAGGCATCTTTTTTTCATTGTTGATTTCCTTCAAATTTTTGATGGGGTTAGAAGTCTTAGAATAGACCGATTTTAGATGATAAGGAGACATCTTCACTGAAAATTTAGCTCTTTTATCATCTCTATATAGACTTTACATGATGGTGAGCAATGGGGTTGCTCCGAATGGGGATACAATCAACCACTGGATCATTTTTTATAGGATCCATATAAGGATGTAAATGAAGACTAAATTTAAATAGGTAAGTGTAAATGAAGACTAAATTTAAATTGGTAAGGAAAAAGTGGGGTTGAATAAAATGTCCGATCTTTTTTAAATTCCTTTACAGAAAGAGGATTATGCAAAGGCTTGGCCTCAAAAAAATTCTTTACAGAAAAACTAAGCATGGGAGGCTAGTTGCCCTGAATTGGGGCAACACCAATTTTGCCTATTTTCTGGGACAAGTTAACAAGTACTGCTGGAATCTGGATGAACTATTTAGTTAAATAAAATCTTTAACTAACGATTTCATTCTTATAAGTAAAATCTTTATCTAACGATTTCATTCTTATGGGATAGAGGCCATGTGCAATACGTGAGGAAATTTCGGTAAAAACACACATTACGTGTTGAGTTATATCCGTAATTTTAATTAAAGTGGAACATATCGTAAAAACAAATTTTTTTTTTTTTTTTGAATTGGACTTAAATTAAAGATGAATCCCCTTTGTGGGATTCGATACCAAGACCTATACTTTGGACAATCATGTTTCCAACCGCTCTAAAAAAAACGTAAAAACAATTAATTTTTTAGTGTATCGCTAATTGTCCTTAAAAAAACATAGCATATATAAAATTTTTGAGTGCTGCTATGTGGTATAGTGGGTTCCACTGCCACATAAATTAGAAACTCCCTCATAACACTTTTAGAAGGGAAAAAGTGGTAGGTCCTACCCTGCCACATAAGCATATGGCACCCATTTGGTTAAATGATAGGGCCAAAAAGCTTTATTAAACTTTTTAACCCTTCAATCTACACATTAGCAAGGACCACATGTAAGCGTGTTTCTAAAATTCAGTACACAATTGGGTCCAAATTTTGGAAAAAAATCACTATTTGGACCGACCACCGGCTCGATGCATGGCCAGGGAACCATGGATAGGTCGAGAAGGTCATCCTATGCCACATCATCATTGTAACTGGGCGGTTAGTCCAAATGTCAATTTTCCTTTAGAATAACATGAAATTAGGCTAGAACCCCAATTCTAGATATGCTTTAACTTCTCACCCTGCTAACTTTGGCTTTATAAATGCAACCCAATTTTTTTTTGTCTTTTGTGCACATGGCATTTTAACTCTTTGACTTGGTTTTTATTTATTTTTATTGACATATTTGCCCTTCCTTTGTTTCGAAAAGAAGTAATAGAGAGAGATTTTAGAGAGAAATTTTAGGAAGAGAGAGAGATCATAGGTGTGATGGCTAGGGGCTGCCTTCTTCACCATTTTTTCCGACGAATTAGATCTGACGACGATCACTTCTTCTTCTTCTTATAGAGAGAGAATTTGAGAGAGATAGAGAGATTGTAGGTGATGGGGGATGCCTTCTTCACCATTATTTCTGGTGAGTTAGATCTGCCAACGATCACTTCATCATCTTCTTCTTCAACTTCTTCATCTTCTTCTTCTTCTAGAGAGAGAATTTTAGAGAGAGAGAGAGAGAGATTGTAGGTGATGGGGGTTGCCTTCTTCACCACTTTTTCGGCGAGTTAGATCTGCCAATGATCACTTCATCATCTTCTTCTTCTGCTCTATCTTCACCTTCATCTTCTTCATTTTCTGTTAAAAAAAAAATATAGTATGCAACTGACATGCAAGTGAGATGCAACTGATAAGATGCGAGTGAGGTGCAACTGACATGCAAGTGATGAGGTTCAAGTGAGGTGTAACTGACATGCAAGTGAGATGCAACTGATACTCAAGAGACTTGCAAGTGATATGCAAGGGACATGCAACTGATATGCAAATGACATGCAACTGATATGCAAGTGACATGCAACTGACATGCAACTGATATGCAATTAATATGCAAGTGACACGCAAGTGACATGCAACTGATAAAACTGACATGCAAGAGACATGCAACTGATACACAAGAAACCTGCAAGTGACATGCAAATGACATGCAACTAATATGCAACTGATATTCAAGTGATATGCAACTGGCATGCAACTGATGCAACAGACATGCAACTAACGTGCAACTGTGTGAAGTTTTATGCATCTGAGGTACAAGTGAGATGCAACTGTGTATGCAAGTGTTATGCCACTGTGTTCTTATGTTTTGAAAAACAAATCAATAACTAATCTAGATGATATCAGATCTGAAAATGAAAGCAATAGAAAACCTAGATCAAAGCAAATTAATATTCAGAAAAAAAACCTTAGATCTAAAAAAAATCTTAGATCATATCTTCGTCGATCGTCTTCTCGTTCTTCTTTCCTTTCTCTCTCTCTCTCTCTCTCTCTCTCTCTTTCTCTTTCTCTCTCTGATCTCAACTCCGTTTTCTTCTCCGTTCTCTTCTCTGTTCAAATCGTCGTTAACGTTAGTTAATCAACTCCTCTGCAGTTTCATTTCTATCTTATCCCTTTTCTCTTTTTGATTTTTAGAGGAGGGTATTATTGCCTTTTACTCTTTTTTGAGTTTTATTTAAAAAATATTAGGTGGGGTGGAACCTAAATGTAAAACTGATTTGGGTTTATTTCCCATTGCCTGGAAGAAGCTTACCAGTCGTTGAAACAATTTGATAGTGACCAATTTTGAGGTTGACATAAGTTACCTGCACGGGTAGATCCACATAGGTGAAAGGAGTGCTAGTTTCCCATTCTCAATTTTTCATAAATAAAGGAAGTCTTTTATATATATATATCATTGATTCATTGTTATTATTGGGATATCCAATGAATGATTTTAGGTGAGTGTTCTCCTCATTATGTAGATCATCCTCATAGAAAATCAAATTATTCTAGAATTTGTAACTCCATCATCCACTTCTTGAAAACCATCGGTAATTGAGTCATTCATTTTACCGTTAATTTCAATTTATGAATGATGGGACTTTCTACACAGTGAGGAGAACATCCTCATCTAGAAACAACTCTTTAATCATCTCCATGATGGCAAAGTATCGGTCTTCGCATCATTCAAAAATTTCTGAGCCCACCTAAGATTGGAGATTTATGGGTATTCCATTTCATCAATAATTTTAAATAATAATGAGAAGGTTAAAAGTTTTATAACAAAAGGATTTTACATGGGATGATGTGAAGAGATCCTCCTAACATCTTCGAATCATCTTTTTGTTGGACAATGCTATTTGAACATTGAGATCAAATGTTTCAATTGTAACATTTGACTGTGGGGCCCACATGGTTACACTTTAAGAGCTAAAATTTTGAGAAGTTGTTCTCTTCACTATGAAGATCATCCTCACAAAAAATCATAACATTCTAAAACTTCTAACCCCATTAAAAATTGATCGGAAGTTGATTGTAAATTAACGGTGAGAAATGAACGGTGCGAAAAAGATTCAATTTTTTATGGGGTTAGAGATTTTAGAATTGGCTGATTTTTTGGAAGTATGATCTGAATAATGAAGAGAACAACCTCACAAAATTTTAGCTCTTAAAGTATAACCATATGAGTCCCACCGTCAAATGTTATAATTGTAACATTGGCATCAATGTTCAAATAGCACCGTCCCTTTTTGTTAGTCCTACAATATTATTTGGTACACAATGGGAATTTTTTAATATTGGGCAAAGTATCCTTCGTACCCAGTTATCAACAACGTATTATAAATAAGAGGAAAAATTATACTTTAAATTATTATTAAACTAGATGGAATTTTTTTTTTTTTTTTTCAGATTTTGTAATTAGCCACTTTGTCCCTCCTCAAAGAAAATCCTGGATTCCCCACTGGTTGCCTGCTATAAGAAGTGCTGAAATTTTATTTTGCCATACATGAAGATCAGAAGCTAGAAGACTAAAATAAACTATCACCTCTTCTTGCCCAAAAAATGCTTAAAATTCCGGCCACAACAACCAGTAAATGGCCGGAAAAATCTGTTCACAACCTAATCTCAGCTATTAGTTTCATTGTCTTTGCCTTCTTGGATTTGTTAGACATTATTCTTTGTTTGTTTTATCGATTTGTTGATGGATACAAGGAAGAGAAGAACACGAGCAACATCCCATGTTACTGTGGAAACAGGGGAACACTAGGGAGGTCTGTTAATGGTGATGAGGATAAAGAGATTGAACTTTCAGAGACTCTGTATCAAAGAAAAAATATTTTCAGGGATATGGGTTTTCTTAATAAAATGATCAAAAAGGAGAGAGAAGGTTCAAATTCAATGAAGAAAGATGGTTTAATATTGAAGAATAGGTGGTCTGACTGTAACTGTGAATCTTGTCTTTCATGGCAGAAACTTGAAGATCAGAAGCTTCATGTTGTTGTTAAAGAACCATCACAAGGTACATTCAAACAAAAAATCTTCTTTTTTGTTTGTCTTAATTTTCTTCTTTCTTTCTTTACTTTTTTTTTGAGGAAATTTGTGTTAATTTGCTCAAAAGAAAGATCTGAGTGAATGACCTTAAAATCTGATCAGAGATTCAGAAAAATGCTCTTTCTAATTTCTTTGACAGCAAACAATGAGGAACACAGGGGAAAGCCAGTTGAAAATGTAATCTTCTTGCATGGGTTCTTGTGTTCTTCCTCTTTTTGGACAGAAACTGTGTTTCTTAATCTCTCTGAAACTGGAAATCAGAATTACAGGTTGTTTGCAGTGGATCTTTTAGGGTTTGGTAAGAGTCCCAAGCCATGGGATTGTTTGTACACAATGAAAGATCACTTGGAAATGGTTGAGAGATCTGTTATCAATCAGTTTCAATTGGAATCTTTTCATCTTGTTGCCCACTCAATGGGTTGTATAATTGCATCAGCCTTAGGTGCAAAGTACCAGAAATCTGTGAAATCAATCACCCTGGTAGCTCCTGTGAGTACACTTAACTGTTTGATAAATTCATTTCTGCTAATGAGCTTGTGCACGTGTCTTGAACGTATCCTTACGATGAGCTTGTTTTTACATTGAGTTTGTATCCGGACATACATACGAAGATGATCTAATAACTGATTCTGATCTACACAATTAGAATATAATCCTCACAATTATAAAACCATCCATTGGATCATCCCCACATGCAATTAAGGATAAGAATAAGTTCTCGTTAGCACCATCTTGTAGGCCCCAGGTAGAGATGATCCAAGAGATGATTTTGATATGCATGATTAGAAGATCATTCCCACAAAACTAGCGCTGAATTACCTCTGTACGAGCACCATAGATAAGTGTAAGCTAGTGTAAAGATAATATGGGTTAAAATGGTAAAAGTTGCCATGTGGTGCAGCAATGCACAATCACATGGTTAAAAAATTTAGATCGCCGTAAATTTTTGTGACGAAGATGAATGTGATGTGAAAATCATCCTCACAAAAAAAAATATATATTCAACCCTTAAATTATCTCCATGTGAAAAAAATTTGGGTGCTAAATTTTTCCAGATATATTTCCAGGCATTTTTTTTTAGTAGGTTTTTGGTATTTTTAAGGTTTTTTTGCTTTTTTTAATCGGATGCATGGATGTTATTACTCTCAGCCTTACTTCCCTTCATCAAAAGAGAATGCAAGTTTAAATGCACTCAACAGAATGGCTGAGAGGAAATTATGGCCACCAGTAGACTTTGGTTGCTCAATTATGTCATGGTATGAACACTTGGGCAGAAGCATTTGTTTCCTTATTTGCAGAAACCATAGGACTTGGGAACGCCTTCTCAAGCTACTCACTCGAAAAAGGCAAGTTTGCAAAATTGATCAATTCCCCTATTTCAACAGCAACAACAAATTCATTGTTGTTTGATTAATTAATTTGTGAATGATAACTTTTGTTATATTAACATGGTATCAGAACTCGAAGTGAGGGGGTGTTGATCGTTCGTCTTTGATTCGCTTACTAAACTACTTGAAATTTGAACATATTAAACGTGTAGGTCATGTTCTTGTCAGTACTGGTTTCGATACTCAAATAAGTGGATCCAAAACTACGATAATTGGTTCCACTTCCAGTTGGTTCTTAGGTATTTCGGTTCCCATGATCTAATATTCAAATGTTATATGTGGAAAAGAATGGTAAAATAATAATAAACAAAAAAATCAATATCTGTTACAATCTGTTAGCCAGTTTTGGTTCTTATCAATTCGGTTCCAATTTAATTGAATATTGAAATATCCAGAGTCGCGACCGGTTATAAAACACAGTTTTGGTTCCTAGTGGTTCTGGTTTCTATTGAGTAAGTCGTTCTTAACCCACCCTTATCCCAAAACTTCTTGTCTGTGTGTAAAATTTTCAGGGATCTTTCATTTTTGGTTATGGACTTGACAAGGCACACACATCATTCAGCTTGGCACACCATGCATAATGTTATATGTGGAGGAGCAAAATTAATGGATGGTTATCTTGAGGCCATGAATTCTTCACAAATTGTGTTAACAATTATCCAAGGTGATCAGGATCAAACAGTTCCAATGGAGTGTATTCACAATATGAAGTTGAAGGTGCCTTCTGCTGAGGTTAAGATCATCTCTAATGCTAATCATCAATCTTTAATCCTTGCAAATAAGGAGAATTTTACAAAGGATTTAGAACATATATGGGCATCCTCTGCTTCTGAGAATTAATTACAAAAAGTAATCTTTCTAGTGGGTTCTGATTTAAAAACTGTAGTCCGGGCTCTATTATCAACAATAAAGTTATTTAATCAAATGACCTATCACGCCTTTGAGAGTCAGGGGCGCTCATCCATTGCTTGTTCATTTCCTTACCGATGTGGAATTGATAAAGAAATGCTTGATTGCAATGTCAGCAGGTTGAGCTTTGAATTCATGGCATGAACAAGGATTGGAGGTATGGAGAGATCAGGGGTTCAAACCCTCAAACGATAATACATAGGGAGGAGATATTTGACATTGGGTCTAAAAAACCTCTATTAAACCCTTGCATTTTTAGAATCTATATGAAATGATCTAAAAGTTAATTTTTTGTAAGTATCTTCACCTCACCATTAAAAGAATTTCTAAGATTCATATGATTTTTCTACCCAAAATTCCTCCTTCAGAATTCTACATTCCAACACACAATAAGCGTGTTTCTTTCAGAATTAGCTTTTGAATCTTCTCCACGAATTTGTATACACATAAAAATTTACAACGAGTTTACAAAAGTCTTTATGGCTCACATGGAGAAGATTTAAAGGCTGATTTCTTTTAGGATATCTTCATCACTATGTAGATAGTCATCATAAAAAATAATATCATTCAAAGACTTTTATCACCTTCATTATTTTTTCATTGAAATTTAGTTGTAAAATAGACCACTCAATTATAACTAAATTTCTAACTAACTCTTAAAAGGATTTGAAGTTTTAAAATGATATTGTACATAGTGAAGAGAACATATTTATAATAAAATTAGCCCTTAGATCAACCCTATGTGAACCCCTTGAACGATTGAACGCTATGCAATTGGGCGCGGGCTAACTAAATCTGGACTCTTTTCTTCTTCAATTATTCTACCTAATTGTACTAAAAAAGGAATATATATATATATATTATAATATAATATATTATAGGAGAAGCCTTAGGTTAACAAAACCCTCTCTCTTAGGTTTGGGTTAAAAAAAACCTGTATTATAAACATACGGCCTAATCTATTATCTATTATTAGATTAATTAACAAAACCCTCTCTATTAGGTGTAGATTAAAAAAACCTACATTATAAATATATATATATATGTATAAAGATATTTCCACACTAAATAAAAAAAGTTTCTAAAAAATAAAATACTTAAAAAAATTTTAAAAAATAATATATCTAAATTTTCTAATTATCTAATAAAAAAATCTAAATTTTATTTTTTAAAAAAGAAGCCCGTGCCTTGCACGAGATATGAGAGCTAGTATATATATATATTCTACCTAAGTATTAATTAAAGAATTTTTTTCTTTTACTTAAGTTTTTCAGCAAAAAATATATATCGTAAAAAATCTTTAATACAAATACACAAATATTTTTCAAGACAAAAAATCTTTCTGCACAATTTTTTAAAAAATAAATAAATTTTGAAAAAATTATTTAAAAAACTTGTGCCTCATAGTTTTTAGGGCTCGAGCGTCCAGCTGTAGGACAGATTTCATTCGTATAGGTGAAAGATTTTCTTGACCTAAAGCCTTTTAAAAATCAATTTGTGTACATCAAATTTTAAGCACATGCTTGAGTCCTTTAATCTGTGCATCACTAATTTTGTAATACGAAAAAAATTAAATATTACCAAAATTGTTTGAATCTAAGTGGTCTAAATCAAATTATTTGTACATCCATGAATTGTAGGACCCACGTGAAATTTCAATCAAACGGTGGAGATTGTTTCCGTTCACTTGCCACAGAAACAATCTCAATCCCAATAGCAGGGTTGTTAGACGTGAGCATGTTACCCAATTTTAGGTAGACGTGTACTTAATTAAGAACCCCTAATTCACTTAACACAATTCATTTGTTGCTAAAAATCACAATTTGATCGTGTGACCAATTATCTGATTTTTGACGTTGACATATATAGCCCTCTATAATAATAAGTGCTGCAATTTTATTTTTGCAATACATGAAGATCAAAAGCAAACACCTTTTTTTGCCCAAAAAATGTTTAAATTTCCGGCCACAACCACCAGTAATTGGTCGGAAAAAGCTGTTCACAATCTAATCTCAGTGATGAGTTTCATTGTCTTTGCGTTCTTTGATTTATTAGATATTGTTTTTTGTTTGTTTTATGGATTTGTTGATGGGTTAAAGGAAGAGAAGAAGAATAACACCATTAACCCATGTCACTGTGAAAACAGGGGAGCACAAGGAAGGTCTGTTAATGGTGATGATGATGTTGATGGAGAGGTTGAACTTTCAGAGACTTTGTATCAAAGGAAAAACATTTTCAGAGATATGGGTTATTTTCTGAATAAATTGATCACAAAGGAGAGACAGGGTTCAAATTCAATGAAGAAATATAGGTTAATGGTGAAAAATAGGTGGTCTGACTGTAAGTGTGATTCTTGTCTTTCATGGCAGAAAATTCAAGATCAGAAGCTTCATGTTGTTGTAAAAGAACCATCACAAGGTACACTCATACAAAAAAACTTTTTTTTTTCTTTGACTTAATTTTCACCATGCCCTATTGCACTACTTGTTTACGTGGGTCTACATGGAAATGATCCGAGGATTAATTTTCGGTGAGGGTTTTCTTCTTACAGTGTATATCATCATATCCGAAAATCAACCTATTCTACAATTTAGTTAGAAGTTCTAGAATGGGAGATTAATTCTCAATTTTGATGATCTTTATAGTAAGAAAAACATCATCACCGAAAACTAGTCCTTGAATCATTTTTATGTGCGCACCATTTTGTCCCCAAAAAACAAGTGGTGCAATAATGGTGCAATAGTAGCGCAATAAAGCATGGTGCAATATCTATCCTTCCCCTGTGTATATCTATCTATCTATCTATCTATCTATCTATGTATATTACTATAGCTAGTGTTTCTTATTTCTTTGACAGCAAACAATGAGGACTGCAGGGGAAAGCCAGTTGAAAATGTGATCTTCTTGCATGGGTTCCTCGGTTCTTCCTCTTTTTGGACAAAAAGTGTGTTTCCTAATCTTTCTGCAACTGGAAATCAGAATTGCAGGTTGTTTGCTTTAGATCTTTTAGGGTTTGGCAAGAGCCCCAAGCCAAGTGACTGTTTCTATACAATGAAAGATCACTTGGAAATGGTTGAGAGATCTGTGATCAATCAGTTTCAATTGGAATCTTTCCATTTAGTTGCCCACTCAATGGGTTGTATAATTGCTTTGGCCTTAGCTGCAAAATACAAGAAATCTGTGAAATCAATCACCCTGGTAGCTGCTGTAAGTACACTATAACTGTTTGGCAAATTAATTTTTGTCATATAAGTTGGTGTTTGTTCTTTTTAAGCTCTGTAATTTGAATTTGACTCGTGTGAATTTGAACTTACATTGTGTAGGATCTTTAAACTTAAAAATTTAAAATATACTTATTTGAATTGTACATAGATTGAGTCTGACCTTCATCTCAAAGTGGGCTCAATATTTTAGCTGAATACTCACTTTAATAGTCTTAAGTCGTCTAACAGATACAAATATTTAAACAAGTCAGATTCAATCTAAATGAATCAGATTAAAACAAATAAGATTGCCACGATTCAAATTCAGATGCCTAAAAAACAAACACAACCCTAGACACAACAAATTTTAAACATTTGTAGTTCTCTTCTTAGACCCTTCACCAAAGTTAAACAATTAAGTTATTGATGTTAGGGAACTTATATAGTATTGATCCTTATATGATTAATTGATGCTTATTATTTTCAGCCTTACTTCCCTTTATCAAAGGAGAAAGCAAGTTTAAATGCACTCAACAAACTGGCTGAGAGGAGAGTGTGGCCACCATTTCTGTTTGGTGCCTCAGTTATGTCATGGTATGAACACTTGGGCAGAACCATTTATTTCCTTGGTTGCAGAAGCCACGGGAGAATGGAATGGCTTCTCAAGCTACTCACTCGAAGAAGGCAAGTTTGCAAAAATTAAATTCCCCTATTTCATCAGAAACAAGTTATTGTTATTTGATATGTGCATGCCAACTCTTGATTAATTAGACCCATAAACCCTAGTTATACAAAAAAAAAATTGTTACCTGTCCCTCTAATAGTTCAAACCTTAGGATCCATTTGGTTCGTGATCCAAAAATTTGTTTCAAAAACTAATTTACACCGATAATAATATATATCTTGTACTATATCCAAAACTATTTTAAAATTTACAATAAAATCTTGTAGGATTTTGTAAAACAAAAAAATGTTGTGTTATGTATTTTCAATGAAATCATATAGAATTTTATAGTAAAGTCAAAATGTAATTTTAAATGTGATACCATATATAGTTTAGTCTAGGTGTAAATTAGTTTTTAAGAAAAAGTTTTTGGATCGTGAACCAAACATGCTCTAATTAGTGTGTATCAGTTTTGGGATCGATTAGGGGTGTTCATGGTTCATTTTTAGTTGGTTATTGAACTACCTGAAATCGGAACCTATTAAAGTTTGTCGGTTTATGTTCTTGTCAGTGCCGGTTCTAGTACTCAAATAGGTGGATCCGAGACTGGGATAATTGGTTCCAATTCCAGTTGGTTATCTGGTATTCAATTCCCACTCGGATATTAAAGTTTTATACACAAAAAGGTTTTCTTCTTCAAAAAAAAAAAAATTGTAATCCTGTTTGCCTTTGGATTCTTATCAGTTTGATTGCAATTCTGTTGCAGAGTCGAACAGGTTATAATACTAACAGTTTTTGTTCCTAGTGGTTCTGGTTCCAATTTCAACGTTATGTTCTTCATTGAGTAAGGTGCTGTTTTTTCTGACTGGGCTGAAATGGGCCTATTCAGATAATATTAGCCAATTCAGAAAAAATAGCCCATTGCAGCCTTATCACAAATCTTGTTGTCTGACTGACTCTGTGTATATATTTCTTTCATCAGGGATTTTTCCTTTAAGTTTATGGACTTGACAAGGCACACACATCATTCAGCTTGGTACACCATGCATAATGTTGTCTGTGGTGGAGCAAAACTAATGGATGGGTATCTCGAGGCGGTGAATTTGAATTCGTCGCGAATTTTACTAACAATTATCCAAGGTGATAAGGACCCAACGATTCCATTGGAGTGTTCTCACAATTTGAAGTTGAAGGTGCCTTTTGCAGAGGTTAAGATCATCTCTGATGCTGATCATAACTCTATAATCCTAGGCAGAAAGAAGGATTTTACAAAGGATTTAGAACATATATGGTCCTCTGCTACCGTGCAGCTAGCTGAGAATATTACAAGCTGAAATATTTGTAATATTAAAACGTGCATCCTCAATCAATATATTGAATAGAGGTGTCCATTTATTTTTAGGTTTTCTTAGGGCCAGTTTTTCTAATCATTTATCTACTTCGTATTCCATCAATTTTTACTTTTTTTTTTGTTGGGTGAGACCGTGGGATTAATGTCAAAGTTATAACAAAACAGAAATATATCACAAAAAATAAGCAAGAAGCACAGAAAAACTACTAAAACCAGACGCAGACGCTAAAAAATTCGCCACCAATAAAATATTTTGGCTACGGCAAAATTGTCTTGCACATAGTAAGTTATGTGAAACTGGAACGGGAAAATGGGTTCTGGTTCCAATTGATTCCGGCGGTAAACAGGTTTTTCATACCACCCTAGCTAGTTCTTAAATTTTTTTTTTTTCGTATTCCAAAGTTTATGGGTTTTAGAATCTTTAGATCAGGGGAAGCAATCCATTATTATAATATCGTAGAACAATGCAACATGCTATCATTAATTATGGTCTTCACCAGTCAAAGTCAAACTGATTATCGAAGAAAATTACAGCAGGTCCCTTACAGTGTCAGTGATTCTAGGATTAATATAGCACGCGTTAGTTAGTTAACGAAAATGCTGTTTTGACCGGCCTTTAAATCTGTATATTTATACAGATTTTGAGATCGGTCTCAATAGCACTTTTGGTTAGTTAAAACAGTCCTTTATCAAAAAAAAAAAAAAAAATTAGTTAAATAAAACAGTCTTTCCACACACTGGCCCATGCTGACTGCGTAATACTCCTCGGAAGTTGCCACATAGGTCTCAAATGCTAAATTTATTGCATTTGTGACCGCAAACCTTACTGCATACGGTTCTTAAATAATCTTACACCCTTCGTAATTTGCGTTATTTTCAATTGACGTAAATACCTTATTAAATAGTCTTTACAGTATAACATCACCGCAAAAGTTATTCTTGAAATTTTCTTCTCTTGGTTTTTTAGGAATTGAAGGTCTCACTATATCACATTCTCTCTAAATTTAATTAGTTTTACATCAGCGAATAACTTTTGTGTGTAACATTGTGACTCTAATCCCCAGACTAAAGACCCCCAAGTCCACCCAAGTCCCAACTTTAAGTCCAGTTTTTCTTTTCTTTTCTTTTTTGCAAAAATAATCTATTTATTATTTTATTTTATTGAAAAATATTTATTGGTGCTACATATTTATGAAAATAAAAAATCTTTGTACAAGCCCCATGAGATGCCAATTTCTAATATTTGAACTTCATTTTTCCTTTCCAAATCATTTTGAAAGTTAAATTGGACCCATAATGTGAACCTTCTCTCAATGGAAATGGTAAGGTTATTGACAATCGAATCCACGGTCTGAGTTCAAACTCCCTCTGCACTTTAAACTCTAACAATTATTTACCGATCTTTTTTACCGATCAAAAAATATATATATATTTTGAGCCCATAATGTTAGAAACTTGTCGAAATTATTTAGTTAATTTAATAATTCTTTTTTGAGTGAAAAATAGTTTTAATTTTATTTCTTGAGTTGTGTCTCTTTGAGATATCTTTTATGGGCCAAGAGACATGCCTCTCTCAATAGACATCTACGTCTATTGAACCGTTGACACCGTTGCGGAGACAAATTTGCCTTAAGTGCATTGTGTCTAACACAAGCTTTGATCACCTTTCAGATAAATTTTCTTGTTTTATTTATTTTGATTTTATGGTAATCTGATTTTCATGAAACCGAACTCTTATATTTTCCAACAAAACTTAGTAACCAGAACTATTGTTAAGAGGTAATGCTTTTAAATCTAACTCCCGCTCCCACTCTATGCTTCTTCAGTTTCACTCTATAGACTTTCTCGAACTAGAAACATTTTTAAATTAGATGTTCCCGCTCCCGTTCCACACTGGCTAACTCTCGTTGTTACTTAGGTTAGAAGTCCTGGAACGAGGAATGGCAGGCAGGTCCAACTTTCTATACTACTGGAGAAGTGGGAAGATGTTGAAAAGCTGTGCACAACAGAAACTTCTATCGTTTGAGAAAGATTTTAAAATGCAGAGAAGCATGCATTTAAACTTTGCACAGTCTTCCAAAACTTCCACACTCCCCTATACATAAATAAATCTCTTCTTTTTGTATTTTCTCGTTTTCTTTTTTTTTTTTTTTTTTTTGTTTTTATGGGTCAATTACATCTGGTGGTACATTCAGAGGCACACCCACCAAGATCTTATTGTTTCATATTTTTTTAGTCTTGCAAGTGGTGGAAGAAAGTTTAGATGGGAATCGTTAGTTGGTTGGGTTGGTTGTGGCAATAATACAGTACTTGCTTTTCAAGTTTCAACAGTTGCCCGTCTAGCTCAGTTGGTAGAGCCCAAGGCTTGTGGGTTCGAGTCCCACGGTGGGCGTGTTTAGTCGTTGAGATGGCCGAGTTGGTCTAAGGCGCCTGATTAAGGTTCTGGTCCGAAAGGGTGTGGGTTCAAATCTCACTTTCAACAACAAAAATTTTTCAAACTTTTTAATCCAAAGACTCGAGGATGAAAAAATGTAACTACAACTACTATTACCAATTGGTTTTAGCAAAGTTTTCAAAATTTTCAGTTCTTTTTGTTCTAAGATTTGAAATGTTGATCATCGACTATTGCACATCGGTTTTATCAAAGTTTTCGAATTTCTCAGTCGTTTTAGTTCTTCAGTGATTCTACATTTATTGTAAAGTTTACTGCAAGTTATACTGCAAAGGTTATTTAGAAGGGTATTTACGTCAATTAAAAAATGACACAAATCACGAAAGGTGTGAGATTATTTGAGAACCGTGGGATGACTTTTGCAGTAAGGTTTGCTATAAGAAATGTAGTAAGTTTATCATTTTTCTTAGTTCTTGGACTTGAAAATGTTGTTGCTCACCTTCTTGCTAAAGAATCGTGAATAAGCACTATTGTTAGTTGAGTCCAAATTTTGCAAGCCAGAGCTCACACTTGTGATAATGATATACTTAAAGTAGAATCCTACAGAAAAACCTACAGAATGGAAATCTTGTGATAATGATATACTTAAAGTAGAATCCTACAGAAAAACCTACAGAATGGAAATCTAATGGTTCTGTGTATTCACACACCCTCGTGATTTACATCACACATCCTTGTGATTTAGGTCAAACTCAAAATTGTTCACCGTAGCACGGGGGTAAATGAGTGAAATTCTGTGGATATCCAACGGCTATATGCTCTGGCTCACAGAAAAAAGTGAAAAGTCTGGGTTGGACTCCTTGTATCTCAAACTCTATTGCTTCTCATAGAGTTTCTGCTATGACTTCATAAATTGCGTTGGTTCTCAAACAAAAAATAATAATAATAAAAATAAAAATAAAAAAAAGGCAAAAAGTAGGGTAGCGTTTTTATTTTAGATAAGACTGATGCCCATGTGGTAGAAAAACCGCTACAACCATATGAAAGGAGAACCACGATGGAGAGAAATCACCATGCAGAATCGCTACCAATGAGTAGAGAGAAATCGTCAACTTAATTACATAGAGCAAACCTACACAGCAATAACATAGCCTTAAAATTTGAATCCAAAACCTCCCATAAAAGGATACCAACCAACTTGCCAAACAATTGTTGGTAGGGTAACGTTTGTTAGTATTGGAATTTGAGGTACCAATTGATTGTGTCAAAGACATGTGGAATATAAGGGAAAACCACCAAAGTGGTAGACATTCACAAGTAAAGGACAAAAACCAAAAATGAAATCAGATATATATACTCCAAACAACTTCCATTTCTTATTTCAAAAATCAGAGATTTGTACACAACAGATGTTAGTGCATACATTCCCACTGACCAAACCTTCAAAATACATCTCTTCTTAACATTGTAATTTGAAGTTAATTAACCTCTTTCCTAAAACCCTTAAACAGAAATTAAAAAAAAAAAAAGCATTTAAAATTACCTAATAACAAATTCTACACCAACAGACAATTTTGGATGGATAAAACAGACTTGTTCTTCTTTTTCTGTCTATCACCTCAGCCAAATTTAAATCACCCACAATACAAAACATAAAAGTCTTTCCTAAATCTACTAAGAGGCCCTTTAAATATTGCAGAGTCCTCTTCACACCAACAACAACAATTAAAGAAGATAGTTAGATCATTCAGGACATTTCAAAAAAAGGGCTCAGAATGATGTAATAATAATAACATTGAATTAAGCTTCTCTATATTGGAAGACCTAAAAACTAAGTTAGATTTATAGGGGGGTTTCAATTTGGAGTGTTCTTGGGTTAGTTTTTTAGAGAGAGAGAGAGAGAGAGAGAGAGAGAGAGAGAGAGAGATTTGGGTGTTTAGAACCTAGCAGCACGGAATTGTCTTCCACTGTAGGTTTTGCCAAAAGACCAGTTGGGAGGAGCCACATTTTTGGAGACAATTCTCTGTCCATCGCTTGTTGTGACCCTAAAAGATAGTGATTGACCATCAAGGTAGCTGTTGCTTTGCCAATTTTGACCCCAGTTTCTGGACATGGATTTCCAACCAGATTTGGAGCCTTTTACAGCTAGAGCTACAACATCTCCAGCACCACCAACATTAGTTACAAGTACAAGGTTGAAGTAAGAGTGACCATTAATAGTGAATCTGATCCCACCACTCTTCTTGCAAGTAACCCTGCAAGAAAACAAAGAAAAGAAGAAAATATTAAAAGGTATGGAAAATTGGTGTTTAAAATTTTGAGATTTAATAGCATCATTTAGGTGAGAGAGAGAGAGAGAGAGAGAGAGAGAGAGAGAGAGAGAGAGAGAGAGAGAGAGTTTTGTCTATAGAACTTTTCTTACCTTCTGTATTGAACAGGTACTATTCCTGACTTGTAGGTGGCAATTTTTTGATAAACAGGTTCAGAAAGATCAAAGTGTTGTTGGGGAGGGTTGCACCATCCTCCTGCATTATTTGGGAGAGCATTGTTTGGTGGGCAGAAGTTTGTTGCAGTGACTGTGATGGACCCTGGTAGACAACCTGGGCTATTAACACATTTGATCTGATAACAAGCTCCACAGGTCAACCCATTGTTGAACAGAGCAGAGCTCAGTGCAGCTGTATTAGTCCCATAACCCTGACTATAAAGATTTCCATATCCACAAGCTCCTCCTGCAGCCAAAAACAAAAAGACCAATTCTTAATAATAAGAATCAGATACTGAGAAAGAACAAATAAGAGAAGAATTTGATGATCCTGTTTTATCTGTATTTCTTCTTCTTCTTTTTTACTTTTTTTCTTACCCATTGTGCCAGAAGCATCAGCATTTCCATAGAAAGTAGCATGGGCACTAGACCACCCATTTCCATAGACATGAACAGTTCTCAAAATTGTAAGAAGGGCTACTAGGGAAAATCCAAGGAAGTCCATTGCCTGCAAATTAAAAGAGAAACAAAAGAAACTCATTAAATATCTAAGTGTTCTTGAGATGGATACACAAAGAAAAACTTCAAACTTGAGTTGTAGGAATTCAAAAGTGGGTTTTGGGGAGCTTACAAATGCCTGAAACTGAAAACCAAAGTTGAGTAAATAGATGAGAGAGAGAGGGTGAGGAAAATGTGATGGTATCTAGGGTGCATTTATAGATGTTAGATATATAGAGAGGTGGAAGAGAAATGGGTTAAATTAATGACTAAAAAGCAGCTGGCAATCTGGGAAAGGAAAATAAGCATCCATAACAACTAACTGTAACTACAACTGTTAAAACAAGGCAAAACCCAGTACATTTCTATTCTTTTCTTTACCCCATTCTTGTCCTAACTGTATTGTACTTTTGTAACAGTAGACTCTGACCTATTTTCAAACCTAGCTTGAATTCTTGGGAACACCCAAGGAGTGGTATAGTAAATTTGAAAATAAATGGAAAGTATGGATAAACAGATCATATCCCAACACATGGCCCACCCATTTTTTCATTCATCAGTGCTCATTTGGTGGACAACCTATCTGTTTCTCAGTAAACTGGGATTAACCCAGTCAAAATTTCTTTAAAGTTTTGTTTTGGAGAAACCTTATGGATTTGTTGGGGCTTATAATATGAGTAAATAGGTGTTTATATTTTCTCACCATCTATGCCTAGGAGTTGAGAGAGAACACAGAAAGTTAGTAATATTTTGTTTCTGCAATTCTTAGGTTCTCTTTGAGTAAGAAAAAGGGTGAAATCTTTTTATCAACTTATCTTAAGAGCCATTTCAAAATCATACAAATCAGTACTCTATAGAGATAGTAACTTAATTAGTCTTTTTGGTATGCTGTTTTTGGATCCACTTGAAAAAAGTGGAGTCCTTATTCCAACTTATCTTAAGAGAAAACTTTCAATATCCCCCAATAAAAGAATTCTACATATTAACTAAAAAGATATAATTAATGAATCTTAGTTCAGAAGTTTAACAATAATTAACAATCTGATTCAAGCTGATGTGTCAACAGTTCAAGCAAGAGGTCATTTGTTTTGGATTTTTTTAAGGAGTTATTTAATTGGTTTTTAATATTTAATATAAACTTAAGTACATAACATGTATTTAATGTCCCAACTAGGCACATGGGTTGATCTGGTTCTAAATTTGACTAAGTCCTACAGGAATCCATTCTCTGACTCTCTTTTTAAACAACTACTGAGCTTAAAAGTTAAAACCCTTATTTAAATCAGAAAATTAAGCAAGCAAACTTCTATACCTCAACTTTAGGATCTAAAAGATTTGATCAAAGTGCATTCTCATGTGGCAAACACTCCAGCCTGAAAGAATTATTGACAGCCTACCCTTCTCTCTCTCTCTCTCTCTCTCTCTCTCTCTCTCTCTCTCTTACTCATACTTTGCTTTATCCACTCTTCTCTTTCTGTTAACAATCTTAGCTGTACCCAATTAGATTATCCTCACTGTTTCATGCTGCAATGCAACTCCATTAGAGTATAACCAAGTTCTAATCTTTACAGCGTAACAAAACTAAAAAATGGATGAAAAGAATGAAATAAGATGTTTTGTATGGGGACTGAGTATCTCAAATTCTATCTACTACATCTCTATGGACCCTTAAGAATCTTGGGTTGGGTGGCTCTCTGCAGGGATCAAGCGGCTACCGCCGCATCCACCTCCAAATTCTCCTTGTTGGTTGGCTTGACATTACTATTAATAATGCACCGTAATTTGTTCCTTGATTTTTTAATCTTCATGTTTCTTTAGTTCTTAGGAAACAGGGGTTTAAGTCATGATCTAAACCACGGTTACAGTTTCAATGAAACGGTGGTTCAAGCCATAATTTCATCCACAGTTTCTAAAGGAAACTAGGGTTTTAAATCATATCTTTCAGACTTTCACCAAACACAACTTTTAATAGGAACAGTTGTGTTTAATTCTAGTTTCTGGCATAGACAACAGTTTCTTAGCTTCAAAAAGCTGTGGTCTTTAATATTTAACCACAGTTTAAAACCGTGGTCTAAAGTCTTTTTCTTGTAGTGCCTTCTTTGTTTTGCCAGCAGTTGATCCTCAAATTCTAGAACAAGATTCACCAAATTCTCAGTATTTATGGGCTTGCTTGAATGCGTCGTTTTTTTGAATTGCAAACATCGGTAGTAAACTAGGGCTAGTTTTTTAATTGTGTTTAAATGAAGCTTTTTTAGGGAACTCTGATTTAGACAAAAGATAAGTAGTTAAGAGGACAAACCATGAATCACCACTTATCTAATACTATTTTGCTTCTCTAACTACTATGTTTAGACTGATCTGATCACTCACTTCCCAAGATGAGATATCAAAATTTTCACTGAATTTTCATCTTAATTATCTGCATTATTTTTAATCAATTTATTATAGGATCTAAATTCCCTCTACTAATGTTCATCATTTGGAGTTTTGAAGTTGAAGATGGATAAACAAAGATGATTAACAGTCAGATTATAATATTAATTCCGTATACCCCTACAAGTCAAATGGAGTCATTAATTTTGTCTCAATTTAATGGCTTGGTATCCGTACAGATTCGAAGCATCAACATTAATGGCAGCTCTGGAAAATGATTTTTTTCTTTTTGAAACAAAATCATACAATTCAATTAAGAAATAGGGGGATTTGTATGTTGTACTCACTCATGATCCAAATAGTACTAGTTCATTTTGATATTTCACATAATAATGAACGATAAGCTTCGTTGGTAGATAGTCACCGACCCTGTTTCACCAAAGTAGAAAATATGGTGTGTTACCATTGTAAAAAACAACGCTAATTGGTGATTACAAACACACAACGATCATATCATGACAAACGGGCGATCTAAGCGGCTTGGAAAACGCAATATCATATATTTATAAGTTCAAAAGGACATTGTTTCTAGATCCAAAAAGATTGTTTCTGAATTCTGATACTATAAATTATATAGTTAGTTAAGTTAATTAAGCTCTTGATATTCTCTATTCCTTCAAATTTAAGAGAAGAAGTTATAAAGAAATCATGATGGGGCTATGTGGTACAAAACAATTCATATTCAAAGAGATTATAATCCTGTCTATATTTCAAGATTTAAGTTTGGAGAAATAAGAAGACTTTAATGTATTGTTGTTTTAATTTGCAGCATATTAAAAACAACCAAAAACAACTAAATATAATCCATCAAGATATCCAGAGAAGCAGAGAATATGAAAGTTTAAAGAACTTATTGCACATGGGATCACATGGACACTTGAAAAAAAACAAAAAAAAACCAACAAAAAAGAAGAAGAAGAAGAAGAAGAAGAAGCTGAGAATGGATTGAAAAGATGAGTCTTTTCAAGTTACTACTCTGTATTCTATTTGTCCCACATTTTATCCAAAACATACTTTTTGCAAGTTACTACTCATTGTACTAAAACATAATTGCATCAATGAATATGTAAGCCATAGAGAAAACTAGATTGAAATTCTATAAGCCACTTGCACACGTGTGGAATCCACGCGAATAAGACGGCCGTGGCACGAATTTCCATTCATTGAATCATAAATAATGGAGTAATGGACCAGGTTTCTTCATGCATGTACTTTTGTTAATGCATGGTCTCAGAGAAATGAGGCTAGTATTTCCCTAGTGTTGAGTAGGGGAGAAGATATGAACCAATAGTGCGAGGTGAACGAGCATTGCACCATATACATGAACCTCAAAGGTAATCATTGAAAAGAAAACTAGGGCTAGGGGTGTCCCAAGGGTCTGCCCTGGTTCAGTTATTGAACTACCTAGAACCAGGACCTATTAAATAACCTGGTTCTGGTCAGTTTTGGGGTATGCAGGTACCTATTCTTCAATATTTTAATTCCAACATGCAAGGAGTGTTTAAAATGATAAAAAATCAAAGGGAAAGAAGCAAGCAGCATTTCTAAGCACACTGTGGTTCCATCAGATATCAAAGTTGAAAGTACCCAGAACCAGAAAGCGATTGTAATAGCGATTTCTGTTCCAAAACTGAAATATGTGGAAGTGTGGAACCAGAACGAATATTGGTTCAGGTTCTCAATGAAAAAATGCAGCAGCAGCAGCTGGTTACTGGTTAGGGATCTGTTGGGATTTCTGTTTCCTTCAGACTCACCCATGATCAGACTTAAGAAACCTCTGTAACAGTAGGTCTGAACTCAGTTATAAGACCTTATTTCCTGATTCGCAGAACTGTAACATTTGAAGGGATTCAAGACTCATCACAGACTCCTGCCTGCCTGTAAATGATACCCCCAAAAACATACCATTTAATACCATCAAACTGAAATGCACAGATACCCAAGTATTTGACTCAACAAAGATGCATTGCCAATTTTCAATAATACCTCAGTTTGCCTATAAATGAAATCAAACTAAACAATAGATTCTTAAATAGATATTACATCAGCTCCCTACTGCTGGCTCCAAAAAGACAGAGAAAGGACCAAAAGAGTAAAAAAGAAACAGAAAAACAAAATACACATCAATCCTCAACAGGCAAGGGTTACAAACTTACAAGTCTATAACTAGCAGCTACTTTCTCCAGGACCTTATAGATCTAGAGCAACCAACCGGATCTTGGCTTGATGACGATGATCCAATCCTCCGAAATACCTTTGTGCCAAAGAAATCCTTCCCAGACTTCCCCTTAAAAGAGAGATGCTTCTTAAGATGACTCTTAATTAAGGAACTACTACCATGTTGTTGCGACGCTGACAGAGACCGGTTTCTCCTTAATCCGCCTTCAATTCGATCTATATCAGACTCATTATTTCTAGGGCCATCAGAAATCACAACACCTCGATTCCTTCGTAATGATCTCAAGGCCATCTGCAGTGGTTCCGAAACTGATGAGGACTCCTCCGCAGCACCAATAGTTTTCAAGCAAAGAGGGCAAGGAGGATCGCTAAGCTGAGCCTTTGGTGTTGTTTGCTCCAAGCATTCCGCATGGAAGACGTGACTGCAAGACAGTACCCCTGCAATTGGCATGTCCCCACCCCTGACAATCCGGTAGGAACTCCACGGGGACTTTTGGGACAGAAGTCTTCCACATAATACACACTTCTGTTCTTCTGCCGTGCAGTTGGGTGATCTTGGATTCTCTAAATCTACATGTTCTGCCACATCAAAGCTTTCCCCATCAAACCCCAGATCATAACTGCTTGCATTACTCCATCTGAACCCCTCTCTTCTAGAGCTCATGCTGCAATCCGGAGAACCCTCCATCCTCTGGAGTTCAGTAAGGGTTTTATGGAACTTGTGCTCGAGACTGGAACTGGTAGTGGGCCAATGAGATGGAGTCGTATTCCCGCAAGGTGTTAACCTGTTTATGCAACTAATGTCGGCAGAACCAAAGGCTTCACCATCTGAAACGGGATTCCGGAATACCAATGGGTAAACAGGTTTTGACAAAAAAGAGCGGCGGCTTGAAAAAGTGCGATGAGGAAGAGATACAGGTTGTTTGCTAGTTGATTCCCACTGGCTTGACTCAGAAAGTGATGATGGAGACCGAAAACTGTTGGATGCTGCTGATGCTCCACCAGTAAACCGCCTCTGCAACCAGGAGAAGCAAATTAAAAGTTGCTCAAAAACAGAACTCATGCTAAAGTTAAACTCAAATCACAAACAGTTAAAGTAGATCCTTACCTCTGCAGACAGGGGAAAAAGAGAAGTGCCCGACCTTGATGCTGATTATAATAAAAAGAAACAATAGCATTAATACAGAAAAGCAACCAAATAACTAGATAGCAGAAAATTAACAATTAAAATGTGCTACCAAAAGATAAATAAAATAAATAAAGTAAAAAGCTGCATGCTTGCAAAGTTTAAAGTGAGAGAATTCCAAGATATAAATTAGAATGATTCTACTTCTTTATGCTGATAATACACAACAATTCAGAATACACCTTGACAAAGAAATTGAGGACACATGCTATTGGAGTCGTATCCAAGTACACCTTAAGTCAGTGAAACCCATTTTGAAAGGCTATGGCATCACAATGACATACTGGTCTATGAATGGAAGTCCAATATTCCTTTCCCTTTTCCCATTTTTCCTCCCCTTTCTTAATATTCTTGATGTACGTTACACACATACAGCTAAATCTTGATCAGTCCCTTAGTTGAAATGAAATCACAGAGTTGAAGTCTTCACCTTGAGCCGCGAGTTTATCAGCAACTAAAACTCCTAGTATGCCTAGTCTTTTTCACAACTATCAAAATGCACCATCATATATTTTCCTTTTGCAAAATTCAATGCACTCATAGGCAAGTCAATTATATATTCCATGTTCAGTATCTAAAAGTTGGGCTTTAACTAAAGGCATGGCTACCTAAAGAAATTAATAAATTAAAAACCTCCCTTAAGAATTCTAATTTGTTATTCCCTCAGACCAATTCCTGTTATTGTTCTACAACAAGATGGTCTTCCACTTTGCAGGAAATAAGGCCCTCAATCATATTTTCATGGTCAATAGTAAAAACCTTCCTCGAACTTTAATTTGTAACTCCCCCAAAGACCCCACTGCCCAAACAATGTTGTAACACGGCAACTGCTTTTCCTAACAAGTAATAAACAAAGCATTGCAAGCTCCTAGAACATATATCTGCTTGCTCATAAGTTGTAGAGTGAAAGACAAACAGAAAATGGAAATGGTGTTTCAACTGAAACTCTAGCAATCCAAGCAGAAAGAATAATATCCAAAAAAAAAAAGCTCAAATGCTCAATTACCTTCCACAGAAGGGGTGGGAAATTCATGATAATCAAATTTCTGTTGGGGTGGCGTCCATCGGGGTGCCTGAAAATTGTCGGAGGGGCTTCCAGAGTAAGAAACCACACCATCAGAAATAGAATGTTGATGGTTTGCATATTGGTCACTGCTCACCCTACTTCTGCTTCTTTTACCATTTGAGGATAATGATGAGCAGTATACTGTAGCTTCATTGGACTCACGAGGTAAACCATCTGACTGGAATCTACAATCCCATCTCCTTGATGGAGGAGGAGGAGGAGAAAAGCTTGAATTTGTCCGCCAGTGAGGTTCACCAGGAACTGTGGAATAATCTCTACTGCCTGTACTTGGTTTTGTTCCATGTGGCCCAGCGGCCACGCAACAAAGTGCACCCGTCTTAGCTATTTTCTATGGCAGCAGAAAACACGTGTTGCTTTCTCAGTGATGACTTTCATGCAACCACTGATCCCGCATGCCAAGCAAAATAGTGTAACTTCCAGCACCTAAAAAAAAATTAATGAGTACCATTAAGACAGAAGTTAATGGAGAATGGAATCTGCACATGTTGCCTCAAATGAAGATCTATACAGGAAAAGTTCTTCCCTGAGATCTATAAGTGAGATTGCCAGTTTAAGAATGAGACTCTAACTCTCAAAGTGTTTCCAACATCTGTCTCCCTCAATAGCTACACTTTTCTGTGGCACTTCAATAATAGGAATGTAACAACCTAATAATATACATTGTAGAATAAGAATTACAGCTGAAAGAAGACACATACAAGGAGAAAAGGAAAAGGTGCACCAGCATAAAAAGAGGAATGCAGCAATCCAAAAGACCAATTGCAAACTTAATGTGAAGTTCTACAAGTAACTAATTTTTAAATATTTGTCTAGCTTCATATCTGAACGCTTTACAGTCAGAGCTCAATTGTGTTGGAAGTAGATGAGCCCCAGAAAAACAAAAAACATTGAGCTTCATTGAAATCAAAAGCATACTTAGATGTGGATAAAATAGGAAAAACATCTAGGTATGGACAGGTCAGTAAGCACTAAATAAGATTGATTGTGTTTAGGTGGGACACGGTGGTACAATCAGTAAAAAGTTTTCTTTCTTTGGTCTGGGTCCACTTTGGGACCTGCCTATCCTTGTATGTTATGATCTTTCTCTCATTATTCATATAATTCTTTACCATCTCAAAAATAAATAAATAATAATTAAGAGATTGAGACATGATGAAAACTTAAATCTGGTAAGATCTAGAAAATGGCTTGTACCAGGAGTACAAAAAAATCAATAATTTAGAAAAGAAATACTTGGGTTCTCCAAAAGAATGCCCTACATCCCATCTACAGACAGATGGTAATTGAAAGATTATCAAGACAAAGCTTCCTAACAGCATAGTAGTTGAAAACAACTAAGTAGGGTAAACCTTCTCCTGTTATCCGATCTACACTAGTAAGATTCCTAGACTTTCTAGTATAAGCAATTGTATAATTTGAGTTCTCAAAAACAGGTTTATCTTCTATACAGTTTTAATAACAGTAGTTCATAGCCACATATTTTTATGTCAGAAAGATCAGGATGCCTTAAGTTTGGTGCAATTTAATCACATATTCAAATTTCAACCAGTTATCCATCAATCCCAAACCCAAACAAGCCTGTTAATAATTTCACTATTTAGGTAAATCATGAATTGACTTCCTCCCTGGAATATCCATTAGTTCTGAACATTCTTGGGTTGTCACTGCATTTGGTTTACATGGCACCCATTATTCATGAGAACGACCCGAATAGATGGCAAAAGGCTCTTCATAGATAAACTCAAGAACGAAGTGAAAGGCGAAGAGACAACATTGAAAATTTTAAATTTCAACCAAACAAAAAAGGACTAGTAGAAGTGTAGAGGAGTATGAAATAATAAAAGTATAGTGATACTTCTCAATTTCGACCACTAAGTACATTTTATCACAATTTGCCCAACCCAAGTAGTTACACTTACACTTATACAGTGGAATCAAAATCCCTTTTCATAAACTCAACCAAGAATCCAGAGCAAATGAAAAACTAATATAAAATCAGCTCCACATTCATGAACTCAAAACAAAATATAAGAAAATTTTCAAAGAGCAAACTCTATCCAAAACCCCCAAAAAAACAAGAACAACATCTTTAAAAAAAAACAGAGTACCAAAAAAAAAAAAAAAAGCCAAAACAAAGCATGAATTGTGATTAACTTTTTTCATACAGAAATCCATCACATCTGTACTAACAAAACTAGTAGAAAAAACAACCCTAGTTTCAACTAATTATTCTATCTAAAAATTGCTTCTCTTTTTCTACGGTATATCCAAACAGGGCCAAAAAGGAATCATAAATGGAAGAACAGATGATAATCAAGAAGAACAAGAGAAGAATCCATAAATAGAAGAATAAATAAATATAAACAACATAAAAGAACAATAATTTTAGAAAGAAAAAGAAATACCTTTCAAAACCTCTCACAAATCGATTTCTAGGGTTTTGTTGGGTGTTTATGAGAGTGGGAAGAAAAGGAACAAAAGCTTTAATGAGAGACGGTGAAGAGAGGTAGAGATGAGAGAGAAACAGAGGAGAGAGAAAGAGAGATGTCCACTGAAAGAGATGGGCAAACCCTCCAAAAAGAAGAACCTAAAAAGCGTGTCCAACCTCACTTTCTCTCTCTACTGCCTTTTTTTCTCTTGTTGTAGTAGAAATTAAATGAAAAGAATGGGTCCCTCACAGCACTTTACACATGTCAACAGTTGCATTTTGATAGTGTTTTTTATGCGGTACCGTAGGATGATGAGAAGAACAAGAGGTCATTCTCGTTCCACTTCCACGCCAGAATATTTTACTGATTTTTTTTTTTCTTTGTTTGACGTCGCATCATTTAATACCCCCACGTATGGTGGTGGTGATGACGGTGGCAGCTTCGGTGGGTACTGGTTGCGGGTGATGGTGGTGGTGGTGGTGTTCAAACTTTCAAACTGTGTTTATTTGTGGAATTTTACAAAATACACTACAGTACGTGATTATAGTGCTAATGAAGATATTTATTAAGTTTTCAAAAAAGTCCAGGATATTTCAACGCAACTAATTATTATACCCATTTTATTTTTTGTTGAATTGTTCGTCAAGAACTTAGAATCGACAGTACAAATTTTATAAAATGATATGTCTGTAATTTAGAATCGCTAAACTAAATGATGTCAATCATACATAATCTACAAGTTATTTTGTATTGTCGGTTATATTGAACTAATAGTACAAATTTGAGTTATCTATTCTATCTATCTATTCTATCCCTACTAAATATGAAACTTAATTGTTAACAAAATATTTTAGAGTAAACAAAAAAAAGGATATAATTGGAAACTTAAACTAAAGGAAGATGCAAGTTTTACAAGTAGTTATTAGTATTACACGTGGGTAGTGATTCTCCACATAAGTAGGGATTCTCCCCTAAAACTACTCCCAATAAAAGCATCTCCAATGCAAAAGTCTTATAAGACAATGTCTTATCTACGTAGCATGTTTTATAAGACAATGTCTAATCTACGTGGCAACAAAATCTTCACAATAAACATTGTTGAAAAAATGCATCTCTAATACAAATGTCATGGGATGACTTTTCAACTTATGTGGCACTTAATTTTTGAATGGGTCAAACTTATTTTGTTTAAAAAGTAACTAAAAGTTTTGAAGGGAAAAAAATTGCTGATGTGGACCGTAAGACATTGTGAAGATAAATGTCTAGAAATAGACATTCTACTTCACAACGTCTAGAATAACTACCGCCGCATCATCATCACATCATTTCTTCACATTAGCATTGGAAAAGATTTTTTAAAGAGAATGTTTATTTATTCTACGTGGCAGTCTTATTTTACCACATTCACATTAGCATTGGAGATACTCTAATATTTTTATAACTTAAAAGATATTCTCAAATTAGTTTCGAAAACTAACTAACTCAATATAAATGAAGACTTTATTTCCTCAAACGAGTATGAAGAATACAGAGAAAGAAGAATACCTATTTACATTCTTTATTTATTATTTTTGTGGATTTTTTGCTTCTTTTCTTTCCTGTAAAATTCTAAGTTGTCTTGGTTCAATTTTTTTTTAATTGGAGTGTGCTTTTAAGGGGTTTTTCATTAGATTTTACTATGAAAGGCGTATGTGTGGAGGTAAGCGAATTTTTCCTCTTACAACATGTTAGATTTCTTGAAAACTAATGTTTGCGGACAACTTATTAATAACTATGATTTTCGAACTATCAACTGGAATTTCAAAAAATTATCCAAAATTTGATAAAAGAAAATATTATCCAGAATTTAGTTCATTATAGGTCAATAAAATAGTATTTGTTAATTCTTAAAAAGGTTTTTACAAAAATTTCAGGTATGATTTAGGTACAATATTATGTGTTTTTAGGCCCACTGCTTTAATCTGTCAATGGTTTAATAAATAAAAATTAGAAAATAATTTAGTAATTATTCGATTCGAAAGTAATGCTACTTATATTCAATTTGTTTTTTAAATTTTAAGTATATATTTATTTATTAATTATTATAACAAATTTAATGGCTAAAACGCGTTAGGCACACGCAAAGTGTGTGCAGGGGGGTCTCGTATAGATTAAATAAAAAGTTGTGGAAATATCAACCTTTAAAAAAGGCCACTGGTAACTACCATCCAAAATTTGATAAGGGCTGTGAGGTGATAAGGGCTGTTCAAAATAGGATAAAGGCCATAAGTGATATGGGCTGTTTCACTAATTTTATATATTTATTTTGAGGTCCCTAGAAGTTTTTTTTTTACTAACCACTTTTCCAAAGGGTACTAACCAAACCCCATCTTCTTCCCCATACAATTTTTGTTCCTTCATTAACCTTCAAACATAGTTTTCTGGACACCAGAAGCATTCTCCAGTAGCATCATTTTGATGTTATTAACATTGTGGATGGTGATGAATTTGGGAAGAAAGCTCCACTAATGGAGGATTCTTCTCAAAACACTTCGGAAGAGATTATTAGATCTTCCAACCCAATTAAACAAGAAAAATCTGAAGTAAGACAACCTATTAACAAGTTTATTCTTCGATTTTTAAGTTCAAAAATACTTTTTCTTTTTTTCTCTGTCGATGTTTGTTCTTACTGGTACGAGGGAACAATAAGATAAATGTTCTTTTTGGTATAGAGGAACACGATGACAAATGTTCTACCCAGAACAAGCGAACAATATGACAAATGTTCTACTAAGGATAATTGAACAAAATGATAAATGTTCTACCCAATATATAGGAACAAGATGATAAATATTCTAATAGGAAAAAGGAAAATTTTTTTACAAATGTTCTACTAGTGATAAGTGAACAAAATGATAAATGTTCTATCTAGTATATGTCCCACATAGTAGTTAAACTTTTCAACTAGGCTTAATAAATATGTCACACATCAACAGTAGGAACATTCTATATCATGTCCTATATTTTGTGAACGAATATTGGACCCCTATGTTTTATTCTTTTTCATAGAATGAACATTAGTCATTTTGTCCTACGGTATGGTAATGAACTAAGAAGCACGGACACTCCTCTAAGGGTGTCGTGTCCGTGTTGTGTCCTATTTTTAGTTAAAATTTTAAGGAAAAAAACTCGTGCCATGTCCATGTCCCCTCGCCGTGTCCGTGCTTCCTAGGTAATGAACAAAGGGACCATTGTCCTAGTATATATAACATAACATATGGTCTAATGTTCATTTCAACAGCGTAGAACATAACTTTGCCAAAAAAAAACTAAAATTATTTTTGTTAATATACTTGGGAAAATTTGAGTTGATAACATAAATTTTGAGAATACACAATGTTTTTTTTCAGAATCACCACCATCAACACCAGATCTATTACCGGGTGATAGAGATCAGAGAAAGAGAGGAACATCATATAAACTTCAATATTCTAAAATCTAAATTAAACACATTATTTAATTGAGGCCGACGTAAGTTAATATAAATCAAATGAATAATGAAAATAATTAAACCATAATGCATATGTGATGAATTTAAACTTGAATAAATTATTTGTCAATTTGTCCTACGGAATGGAAATGAACAAAAGAACCATTGTCCTAGTATATGATACAGAACATATGGTCTAATGTTCATTTCCACCGCGTAGAACATAACTTTGACAAAAAAAATTAAATTATTTTTGTCAATATGCTTAGAAAAATTTGAGTTGGGAACATAAATTTTAAGAATACACAATGCTTTTTTCAGAACCACCACCACCATCACCAGTTCTATTACCGGATGATAGAGAACAGAGAGAGAGAAAGAAAGATAGAGGAACATCATGTAGACTTCAATATTCTAAAATCTAAATTAAACACATTAGTGAATTGAGGCCGACGTAAGTCAATATAAATCAAAGGAATATTGAAAATAACTAAATCATAATGCATATATGACGTATGACTATACTCTAAAACTTGAATAAATTATTTATAATCTGTCCTACGGTATAAAAATGAACGAAGACATTATTGTCCTAGTATATGTAACAGAACATATAGCATGATGTTCATTTCCACTATGTAGAACGGTCTAATGTTCATACCCCACGTGTGGAACATTTGTGATGAAGTTCAGTTCCCGCGCGTGGAACGTTTGCTATAATGTGCTACGGTGCGGAGTAGAACATTACTTACGATGTTCGATTCCCGGTTGTGGAACATATTTTATACCCTCTACTCCTAATAGAATTATTGTAGTAGAACATTTATCATTTTGTTCACTTATCACTAGTAGAACATTTGTGAAATTATTTCCTTTTTCCTGTTAAAATATTTATCATCTTATTCCCATATACTGGGTAGAGCATTTATCATTTTGTTCACTTATCGCTAGTAGAATATTTGTCATATTATTCGCTTGTTCTGGGTAGAACATTTGTCATCGTGTTCCTCTATACCAGAAAGAACATTTATCTTATTGTTCCCTCGTACCAGTAAGAACAAACAGCGAACGAAAAAAATAAATCAATACAGTTTTGAACTTAAAAATCGAAGAATAAACTTGTTAATAGGTTGTCTTTATCTCAGATTTTTCTTGTTTGATTGGGTTAGAAGATCCAATAATCTCTTCCCAAGTGTTTGAGAAGAATCCTCCATTAATAGAGTTTTCTTCCCAACTTCATCACCATCCACAATGTTAATAACACCAAAATAATGCTTCCGAAAAATGCTGCCGGTGACCGGAAATTTATGTCCGGAGGTTCATGAAGGAACAAAAACTGTATGGGGAAGAAGAAGGGGTTTGATCGGTGATGGTTTTCTCTTTGAAAGTGGGATAAAAACCCTTTTTTCCAACAGCCCATATCCTAAGGTTTTTAAAATAAAATACTAAATTAATTAAGGACTTTTTTATAATTTTTAAAACTTTAGTTGTAGTCAAACTGGTTTGACCTCAGTTTGACTCACAGCCCTTATCCATATCCATATGGTCTATAACATGCCCCTTATTTTATGCAATAGTTTCATTTCTTTCGATCTTCTGATGAATGCATAGTTACTATCTTATTAATTAATTAATCCTTCCGTTCTTATTTTAATTTTCAATTATTATTTTTTTTATATGTTTCATATCAAAACCTCATTAGTGATCGACACCCGAAAATGCTAATGATAGATCCTAAAATACTGCCCCAAGTTACGTGGTAGCTAAACGTGTTACGTCAATTCAGATAACAACTTGTTTTTCTTATACTGCAATGGTAATATAGTACAGTACGAAACTGTTACTAGTTACAAAAGGATGTAACTCTCAACTATTATACACAGTTCTCAAAATAAAAATAAAATGGAGAGGGTAGAAGAGAAGAAGAATACAATGTAATTAAATTTGACCGATGCTAAAATTATATGTCCTTAAGGCAATTAGCGCCCCCAACTGATGTTGAATGGTTGATGGCATTTGTCTCATAAGACTATAACGATCTTACCTTCTTGTAATTGCTGCAGTTCAAAGTTACAGGAAGCAACGAACCAAATTATATAGAGTTTCTCTTTCTCAGAAATTCTTTTTACTGTTTTACTGTCCACTTTAAAGGACCATGATACTTCAAAGAAATAAAGCAAAATTTGTTCAAAAAACTTAAACCAAACAAAAACATGAGTTTTATTCAAGAAAAAAAACCCCTAAATGTGAACTGATTTCATACATATTCAAACCCTAATGAAAATGTAAGTTGATTAAAATCAAGTCAAACATCTACCAAACGAAAATAAGAGACAAGAAAGGGTACTTACGTGTTCCGGTGAAACATTTTGCCAGTTATAATGAAAATTAGAGAAATCCAGTAACCATTTTCTGCCCTAATCTTCCTTCTGTGATGGATAAGGTACTATCAACGACCAACTTCGAACTACAAGATGAAAGCTAGGGCTGATGAACAGTTTTCATTCACCGGCCAACTTCGACGGCGACTGAAACTGCGAACATCAGGCGAAAAACTCGCGGGAACAAACCTACCTTTTACTCAAACTGAAAGGTGATTCGATAGAGATAGGTTAGTAAAATGGGTTTAACAAAATCAGAACCGTCCACGTACATCACAAATGATGATGACACGCGTCTAGGTTAACTCACACAACTGTAGTTGAGTTAAGACTTAGGGCATAAGTGACATTTCATCAACATCACGAGACGAGCACGTGAACTTTTCAAATGGAGAGATGACAGTCGCGTTTAAAAAAAATTAGGTAATTTCTGGGCCGTCCACAAATATTATTACTTTTATACTAACTTTTTAGTTTTTACTAGGTTAGATATTTTAGAACATGATTATTTTATATGGGGATGATCTACATGATGAGAAGTTCTTCCTCACACTCTGGAATCATCTTGTTCTGGGTCCCACAACATAGTTGGGCGGGCAAAGTATCTTTCCTCTTAGTCTGAGCTCGCCACAAGTTTTTGGTGGGCACTAGTATAATTTTTCAATTATTATTTATTGGGTATATATTTAGAAAAATATTATTTATTGGACATATATTTGCCAACAATGGCTTGCTCGGTTGGTTCTTGGTTGGCATCACTCTTTTGACTTTAGAGGTCTTGGGTTTAATTTTCGTCGGTTGTGGTATTACTGTTGAGTGTGACCCATATAATCTATTATATATATGTGTGTGTATGTACTATTTTGGTGGTTTCTGAGTTTCTCTTCGTTTGTAAAGACGACTTTTCTTCGTCTATGGGGATGACTTTCGTATGCTTATAGAGGTCTCTTCGCTCATTCTTTACTCATACTAGCGGCGTATCTATTTCATGTCAATGTACTAGGTCTTGAATTCAAAGGTCACTCACGAGTTGAGAAATATTTGGGCCCATCACACCTCTTTTACCTGGTTTGAATAAAAAGTGGGTGCATGAAATAGTGTGAAGCCGTCTTAGCTCAGCTGGTAGAGCGCGTGGCTTTTAACCACGTGGTCGTGGGTTCGATTCCCACAGACGGCGTTGATTATGTGTGGAATTTTCCATTAAAATTTTTTTTTTTGCACCGTTTGATTTGATAACTTTTAAATTAACTACTGGTCATCGAACGTTTTTAAATTAACTACTGGTCAACGTAAACAGACCTTGAAAGCACACTCTGAAGTCCTTGAATTACTATGCTCTGGTTCATCAAGTCATCACCACTACCAATCAACTCATTACTTCCTAAATGGATTCTCTCTCTAAAACAATTCACACAACAAACCCATCTTCACTCCTCTCAACACCACTTTCTCTCTCTACTACTCAATCACCCAACAAGAAACCAGTCTATCCAAATCCATTCTCAACTCATCACATCTGGGTTCCACCTTCACCGCCCGGTTGATTACACAGGGATGATGATCTGGAACACATTACTCAGAGAATACTCACTGGGTCTCTTCCCTGAAGAAGCTCTTAATCTCTACAAACTAGTCTTCCATGAATGCTCCCCTTCCTCTGTTCCTTCCGATTCCTTCACTTTCTCTTTCTTACTTAAAGCTTGTGCTAATTTAAACCAACCCATTAAAGGAACCCAAGTTCATGCTCACATTATTAAGTTTGGGTTTGAATTTCATGTTTATGTTCAGACAGCTTTGGTTAATATGTACTTAATTTGTGGGTGTTTGGGTGATGGTGTTAAAGTGTTCGAAGTAATGCCCGAGAGAAATTTGGTTACTTGGAATGTTATGATTACTGGTTTAACTAAATTGGGTGAACTTAATATTGCTAGACCTTACTTTGATGAGATGCCTCATCGGACTGTAATTTCATGGACTGGAATTATTGATGGGCACACTCGTTTGAATCAGCATGCAGAAGCTCTTACTCTCTTTCGCAGAATGACAATGAGTGAAGGTATAAAACCAACTGAAATAACAATTTTGGCAATTCTTCCTGCAGTTTGGAATCTGGGTTCTCTTGATTTAAGTCACTCACTTTATGCTTATAGTGAGAAAACTGGGTTCATTTCGTCTGATATCCGTGTAACCAATTCATTTATAGACACTTTCGCAAAATGTGGGTGCATAGACTCTTCATTTAGAGTTTTTGAGGAGATATCTAGAGAGCGAAAGAATTTGATTACATGGACTTCAATAATTTCAGGTTTGGCAATGCATGGGATGGCAAAAGAAGCTGTAAAATATTTTGAGGAGATGGAGAAGGAAGGTTTCAAGCCAAACAGGATTACTTTCTTGAGTGTTTTGAGTGCTTGTAGTCATGGAGGATTGATAGAGGAGGGTGTTGGGTTTTTTGAAAAAATGGTTTATGGGTATCAGATAATGCCTGATATTAAGCACTATGGATGCATGATAGACATGTTGGGGAGAGTAGGGATGTTGGAAGAAGCTGAAAAAATGGCCATGGAGGTTCCTGTAGAGATGGCTAATGTGGTGATTTGGAGGACACTTTTGGGTGCTTGTAGCTTTCATGGAAATGTAGAGATGAGTGAAAGAGTAATGAAGAAGATATTAGAGATAGAGAGAGGTTATGGTGGAGATTATGTGCTGTTTTCTAATATCTTATCTGGGGTTGGAAGATTTGGGGATGCTGAGAGGGTTAGAAGGTTAATGGATGAGAGGAAAGTTTTGAAAATTCCTGGTCTTAGTTTGGTAGACCAGGAAATAAGTAGAATTTAACCTAGTATTTTTTTTTTCTCCTCAAGTTAAGGCTATAGGAAAGCCAAAAAGGACTTAAACTGAAGCCAACTTAACATCGTTAATGGTTTGTTTGGATGGGGATTTTAAGTAGGGATTTTGTGGGGACTAGGAATTTGGTGGAAAACTAGTTAAAAATCATTTTATAAATCTAACTAGTTTTTCAACTAAATTCCTGGTCCCTAGAAAATTCCGGCTTAAAATCCTCCATCCAAACAAACCATAAGTGATTGACGCGCGGTGCTACGTGTCGGCTGCTAATTCACTTTTCGTCCATACCCACAGTGAATGACACGTGGCATGTAAAGTGAACCCAATTTTGGTTGCAAACCAACAATGCGAAGTACAGTATCCTCCGTTCAAAACGGTATAAACTGCCAAGAAAATTAATGGTGATTAAGTCAGTTTACTATTTCAAATGCACTCTGGCAATGTGTCTTTGCTTCAACAGAGGCAATATAAATGGAGATCGAAAAGTGTTTTCTCTTCTTTATTGTTTCTAGAGTCCGATTCTGCTACAAGAATTATTATTTTTAATTCTTGTAGCAAAATCGGACTCACTTTTGATTTCTTTCTCCCATTTACGTTTCTGTTTGAACTTTCAAGTTCTGAAAGGAAAAAAAACCAAATGCTTCTTCCTTAATTTATTTTTCTTCTGAATCATTCTCATTCTTCTTCATCATCATCATCCATGGCTGATGCTCTGTTTTCTCTCTCATCTCCTCGACATTCTCTCTATATCTCTTTTTCTCCCAATCGATCATTGCCTTCTTCTATCATTGGGTTTTCATCTCTCGGAATCAAATCTTCCACTGGTGACGTTCATGGCCGTAATATAGTCCTGCAGCTAGTGGAAAGAGAACCCAGAAGAGGAAACATCCAGGTATATAAAAATTTCAATCTCTTTCTTTACAAGATCAGTTTTTTATTGGGGAACATTTCTGGAAGAAAAAAAAATAAGATTTCATTATGATTTTTTCTTCTTCTTCCTCCTGTTTTCTCTCTCTGGAGTTTCTGTTTTTTTCCTCTTTTTTTCATCCACAGAAGTGCCAGAAATCAAATTGGAGTTAAACCTAGCTATGTTTGTATTTTCCTTTGTGGGTTTTCTCCGATTTATAAAAATCAATTAAGAGAGCAAGAAGATAAAATTAAAAAGATCAGATAAGGATTTTCTTATCTTTCAGGGATCAAATTCTTATGGTTCTTTGTGTGTGTTTGTGAGGGGAAATTGCAGATGAGACTATTCAGAAGTAAATCTGAAAAATGGTGGGAGAAGAAGCTTGAACCTAACATAAAAGAGATCACTTCTGCTCAAGATCTGGTCGATTCATTATTAAATGCAGGAGATAAACTAGTAATAGTAGATTTCTTTTCTCCAAGTTGTGGAGGCTGCAAAGCTCTTCATCCAAAAGTAAGTTTAGATATGATTTAGTACTTGTAATTTTGAAAGATTTCTTCTTCTCTTGAGGAAGATTTTTGAAGGGGTTATTTATGTATTTATTTTCTCTGTTTCTTTGTTCACAGATCTGTCAATTTGCAGAGATGAACAAAGATGTTCAGTTCCTTCAAGTGAACTATGAAGATCATAAATCTATGTGTTACACTCTTAACGTTCATGTTCTTCCATTCTTTCGGTTCTACAGAGGAGCCCATGGTCGACTCTGTAGCTTCAGCTGCACCAACGCCACTGTAAGTTCTTAAAACAAAAAAGATAAGATCAAATTTGGAGAACCCATTAATTTTTTTGATCTAAAGATTCATTTTTGTTGATTTCTGTAGATCAAGAAATTCAAAGATGCAATAGCCAAGCACACAACAGAAAGGTGTAGTCTTGGGACTACAAAAGGATTGGATGAATCAGAACTCTTAGCTTTGGCTGCAAATAGAGATCTCTCCTTCAACTATACACCAAATATTCCAGAACAACAACCAGGTTCTATACCTGTTGAAGAACAGAAGGAGATAGCAACAACAGATCCTGCAAACTTAGAACTACTTCTTCCATCCACCACCTCCATAGCCACCAAAAGACTCTGAAGAGAAGAATTTGGTAACTACTGGGAGATGATTTATATAATTTCCACCCAAAGTTCTGTTCTTTCCTCTCTTGAACAGCTTCTTGTAGATATACAACCATAAATTTGGGGTTTTGTGATTTTAGTCCCTATTTTTATAACCCTTATGTTTTTAATCCAAAAACATTTGTGAATTTAGTCCTTAGTTTTTAAAAAGACAATACTAACCTTTAAAAATATTTTATTCCAAATATATCCCATATCTAAAAATCATTAACGGTCGACTTCATCACTCCGGCGACCGGCGACCTGCGACCTCCACTCCGGCGACCGGCAACCTCCTCTCCGGCGGCCGGCCGACCTCCGACCGACGACCTTTTCTCCGGCGACCGGCGGCTGTGAACTCCTCACCGGCAGTCCAAATCTGAAATTTTTCAAAAGTGCAAGTTCAGACTTGCACTTTTTTTCCAGTTAAAAAAAAAAAAAGTGAACAAGGGTATCTTAGACATTTTTTAAAACTTAGTTTACACATTTTTTAAATTTTTAGGGACTAAAATCATAACACTATAATTTTTTAAGGACTAAAATCATAAAGTTTTAAAAAATAAGGATTAAAATTATAAAAGTATTTTAGTGAGGGATTAAAATCATTGGTCCCCTAAAAAATAAGGACTTTTTTTACATTTTCCCAAATTTGAGAGAGAGCGCGAGAGAGAGAGAGAGAGTGCAGTCAGTTTTTTTTCGGGTAAAGAGATGAGAGAGAGAGAGACGGCGTATTAAGATGGATATGTAAATGCTTCGGGACTGAGAATCAAAGTTTGTGTCAAAGAATTAAAGTTGTTCATTTTCATAGACTACAAAAGCTTATACCAAATGGTTTTAATGGATCATCTTCACTAAAAAATCATCTCATTTTAAAACTTTCAATCATATCCTTTCTTCACGAGCCTAACACTACTTTCACATAGACGAGAATATTGTACTATTTTTTCCTCTCTAAGGTTTTCTCCACAGTTTTTCATAAGATTGTTTAAATGTGGCAATATCTTAGCACGGGGACATCCAAAGAGAGTTGCGAAAAAGAAAAAAAAAAAACTTTATGATAGATGACCACCCACTGTCCCTCTTCAATCCCCAGCCTTTATTCCTTTTCCCTTTGCAGCTAAGCCAAAGTATCCAGCTAGATAATTTTCCTGCTGCTCAAACCAAGATGATATGAAGCAGGGATGCAGATTGCAGAGGCTATTGACATACACAATCACGTAGATGATGAATGGCTGATCCCTACTATGACAGCCCAAGTACAAACAAATCCTCACCACAAACCTTAAAAATTAGATTTTCAAGAATTCCATAGAATTCAATTAAGGTGTTGAGGTGTGTTTGCAAGATATCTTCTACTGCCTCCCTCCCTCCCTCTTGTTGGGACTTCATCCATGACCCCAGGCACTCTTCTCTATTTTGTCTCTCAGTAATACTTGCCATTTCTTCAGAAAAACTTGATTGCTGATTCCAAACAAACAAGTAAAACTAATTTTAACAATCAGAAAGGTAATGATATAGGAATATAGGATCAAACAGAAACTTCAATATGTAATAAGTGTGCCATTCTGCCATACCTACATTATGCAAGAATTACAAGTCTGTTTTTTTGTTATTCCTTACTTGTTCCTAAAACTTGGCAAACCAACTCCAACCTCTCCAGCAGTCAAATAGAGAAATTAGATTATTTTTGGACTTGAATAAGGGAACAAAAGAAAAGAACCAAGCAAAAAAAAATTTACGAAATAGAACACAAACAGAGCACAATCTGCAATCTAATTAAATATATCAATAACTCTAGCTAACATGATGGATTCTGAGCTTCACCAAATCCAGGTTCATAGTGCTCATCTCTGTGGCGGCTCAACTGTCCTGACATTTGCACCTGTAAGCCCTTCAAGTTGATCTTTGGTGATCTCCACAAAATGACCTACCATTTCATAAAATTGCTTCAGCCCAGACAATGGCAGAATAATAGACGAACGATCGGAACCTGCAACCTGCAAATCATGATTTGAAACAATCAAAGCTAAATTGATTCAAGTAGATAGTAGCATAGCTATACAAGAACTCTTACATACCTCAGATATCTTCAAGAAATGGCCTCTGTTGTTACTCCCAAGATCAAAGAAGAACCTCTTTTGGTCAGCTCTGATTACTTTGGAGACACCCAGGTTTCCAATGTCACCTTGAGGAGGCAATTCAACCGCCCTATCTACAACATTCATATCGGATGCTGGGGCAGGTTGACTGCTGTGGCCAGATATGAAGCCAGCACCCACATCATCTGAAAGGCCTGCGAGGCGTTCTGAAGGTTCAGAACTTTGCTGCTTCAACAGAAGGGAGAGCACATCAAGCTCACATAATGAACTAATGGTGCTACCAAAAATACTCATGGACCATAAACATATACACAAATAATACATATACATAGAGGGAGAGAGGGAGAGAGAGAGGTAAAAACCTGATTAGGTAGGATGAAAAGCCTTGAAGCTTCATTGATCTCTGCTAAAATGTTCCTGAATGCTGCCCATCCTTCGTCTCTTGCACTTCCTGCAGGAACAATAATGGTACTACGGTTTCTGCTAACTGATGCTTCCGAAACCTGCCAAATACCAAAATACACAACTCTACTCAAATGGAAAAAGGAGCTTGGATGACCAAGTTTGGAATTGAACCCAAGGTGTTTCTCATTTGCACTTTCGCACACTTGAAAAATAATAAATTAAAAAATAATCAAACAAGCTACACCAAATGTGTATTATTAAACAGAAGCAATTTAACGAGACAAGCATATTTGAGATTTTTTCATCTTTTTATTTTCGTGCTTTTTTAACAAAGAATCACATTTGAAATTTGAGACAGATCAAAACAAATTAGAACTTAAAACCAAGAAATGTCACCATGGCTCAAATGCTCTTGATTCCAACTCAAGAGACCACCACGTCTTCACATACTCACATATTATAGTCACAATGTCACATTTGAGGATTTTCTATTTATTTAGTATTAAACATAGAAGGAACAATTTAAGGATTCTTAGAAGTCTAATTAATATATTATTCTAACCATAAACAATAACAATAGATTGACACGTTCCACAGAACCATCACATTCAACAGAAAGATTCAGCCAAATTGTAGGGATGATTGACATTTGAAGAGGCTGCCAGCTTAACACAATAATTCGACCAAACTTGCCTGAGAAGTCTCCACGCAAGTATTTTTGTCCAGTAATGGTTGTGGTGTTAGAAGAACCCTAGGGTCCAGGTTATCAAATACATGTACAGTAAACATTTTCAAAAAAATACATGTACAGTAAACCAGACGCGACACACTGGAACAGCCCCATAACACCACTCATGCATTACACCAGATAAGATGGACCCCTCTACTAAACAATTTAAAATAAACAAGAAATTTAGCATTCCAATTCTAAGTGACAAAGATATTTATCGATGGCTGTAAACAATCTTCGACCACCATCAATTACCATCGCCGCAGCTATATGCTCCCTTTCTTTAGATGCTCTTACAGTCATTGATTGTTAATTGCTACTACATGTCTCAATCTGTATGTGTTGATGGTGGGTATTGAGTCAAATGAGTTATGCACATATCAAGAAAATAAGGTACTTCGTTTAGTAGAAAAAAAAATTTCTTTTCTTTTTTTTTTGGTTATAGAGAGAGAGAGAGAGAGAGTCAAATTTCAACTTCTGAAATGCTACTTCTTTGACTGTTCATTGTTCACAAACTAACTTATTGACTTATGACACCTCTCTTGAGTACCCAAAATTCCCTGACTTATCATACATCTTAGTTAACCAAACACCTAACATAAGATCGTAAAATGGCCTGTCTGAAACTCTGAATATTCAAAGAAAACCCAGTCATAAAGGGTTACTGTCAGTCCATGCTACTGTTAGCCTTTCTACTGCCTAGCATTCCAGGCATCTCCATCCCAAGGACTACCATAGCTTTCCAAATTGGCGAATCTCTCCATCAGTTTATCTATAGCAGAAGAGTTGAACTTATCATATCTATTATTAAAAGGAATCTAAAGACATAAACAAAGCTGGGAAACACAAATGGCCTAAATGCATTGCAGAGAAAAAGAAATATAAAAGAGGGTACAAAAATAGGACTTGAAGGCAAAGCTGGGGATGTGAGCTATATGAAGATGGGTTGTTTGGAGATCCTATGATTAGCATTAGAAGCCAGATGAACGCATAGATACTTGAATTCTTCTAGTACATAATGTATATAATATAAGCAAGATACAGTTGCAAAGGGAAATTGCCAATTGCCAAATTGGGATAAGAAATAACCTTGACCATGAGGGATATAAAGTAGGCATGATCATATAAAATTACAATTCTTACTACTCACTGCACACACACACACAGAGTAAAAGTTAAGGTAGTAGAATTGCAGTATGACTTAAAAACAAACATGGTGAAAAACTACAACCAACACAAAATTGCAAGAAGTTGCATAAGAAGTTACTTAACCCATGGTTTTGTGAAGATAAAACAATGACTTTGTTCAGTAATTATAAATGAAAAGGATTCCTGGTTTTACTTGGTAAACTGTTATGAGTTCATACCAACATATTAAGGCTCCTTAAAAAGGTAGTACTCAGACTTCGACCACGCGGGTCCAGGACCTACCTATTATTGTGCCAATCGCCACACAGGACTAACAGACCTACTATCATCAGATAATAATGAACACAATCATGTACTATGCTCATAAGTTATATGAAATTCATGAAAAGAATTCCAAAACTAATGACCTTAATTTTCTTATTTATTAACCTCGAAGAAAATAGTTTACAAATTGATCTCAAGAAACAAAATAGAAGGTGTACAAATAAAGTGAATTACCTTCAAAAAGCGCCCCCTTTTATTCTCACCGATATCAAAGTAAAACACCTAAAACATAAAAAACAACCATCATAGTTCAGACGGATCTTTAACCAAAAAAGTAACTTGCACCCAAGAAAATAAAAATATAAATAAGAAATTGAACTGATATATACCTTGGTGTCGAGCTGCAATTCCTTGCTAAAAACCTCCTGATCATCAGAATTCACATAGTAATTGAAGAGATCTAAGAACCAAACAATGCCGCTAACGGGAACAATTATGGTCGATCTAGTTGCAGAAGTCTTCTCAGAGATCTTCAAATACCGACCACGTGGATTCTCCTTTAGGTCGAAGTAGAATAACTTATGCTCCACTTGTAGGGTTTTGCAGAGAAGCTCCACATCATTACCACCAGAATTCCCCTCCATATCCCCACAGAACTAAACCCTAAACCCTCTTTTTTCAACTTAATTACACTCCACGAACCCTAAGGAAGCAAAACAACACTTGATAAAAAAAAATTAAAAAAAAACCCTAGCCCAAATTTTGGTGCATCGGGAAGTTGTGAGATCTGGAAACCTGAGAACTGTGAGATTTCAGTCTTCTTCGTCGTCGTCGTCTGCTTCTGTGAATTAGGGTTAGGGTTTGGAGCAATGGCGTTTGACCAAATCCCATCGTCATCCTCTCTTTTTAACACATTCGTCCCTAACAAATCGCGTTTTTACGCTTCTTTGGGCACGTTATTACTCTCTTTTCTTTTTTATTTTTCTTACCTTCAAAACCCAGTAAATTTCATAACGACAAGATTGCTACCGTACGCCGGTGACGTGAGATGTTTATCCTGCACATTACTTTTTTATAATTTAAGGCATAAACTTTTTGGATTAACCCAAATGGCATCCGAATCAGGGAAATAATGAAGTACAACAGTAAATAAATGAAATAATAGTTCTGGACCACTTCCGGTTTTCATGTATGATTTTCTTTTTTTTTCTTTTTTTTTCATGTATGATTTTCGGTTGTGAAATTTTTTTTTTTTTTTTTTTTTTTGTAGTCAACCTAATTTTGACAAAATTTTTGTTTAGGGGCGCCTTCCTTTTCTTGTTTTTTTTAAGTTAAAAACATCTTGAATTTTTCATCGTATCAATACCGAACACCAATGAATTTTTCATCGTTCGTTCGGTCTCATGAATCCAAATATTGAATCTTCTACGTAACCAGCAACATTTTGAAGGGGTTTTCATTCTTCTTTCCACTCAAAAAATCTGCAAAAAAATCTCTCTTACTGAATAAAAAGGGGCGAATGTGCACTCTAGGGCTCAATGTGGTTTTTGAGAGAGAGGGAAGGTCGAGTCTATGGAGTTTTTAAAGTTTAAAGTTTTTTTTTTTTATGTTTTTTATATATGGGTTATCCCAAAACAAAATGAGAGATAACCCTGAGTGTGTTTTCAAATTGGGGATACTCCTGAGTGTAGGATACAACTGATAAAAAAAAGGGATGGTTAATATAAACCGTCTTTTTTATAAGGTTAGAAGTTTTAGAATTTGCTTATTTTTTGTAAAGATGATATTCATGGTGATGAGAACATCATCGCTAAAATACAGCCCTTGGATCGTATCTAAGTGAGCCCCCACATACATTCGGTTTACATTCAATCACTTATCATTTTGATCCTAATAATAGCTTCGACGGTAAAAATATTAAATAATATTAACTTAAGTTCCAACTTACAAAAACCACAAAAAAAAACACACAGATTAAATATGGTTTTAACTCTAAAAATAAAAAATATTAACAAAAACCGAAAAACTCAATTACGTGATAAATTGATTTTTGATTTTAGGGTAAGTATTAGATTTGAGGGTGTTAAGACTAACCAGTTTTGAGGGTTTTAGGTTAAGTTTTAGATGTAGTCAAATGGGTTTTGACCAACCAAAGATAGCCCCAATGATTTCTTTAGATGTCAATAGCAGCCTCCTTCCTAAGAGCATCCACAATGTTGTAGGGTAAAAAGCCATTTTACCCTACTGTTTTTTAGCCTACAAGACCCACATCCACAGTGGGGAGTGTTTTAAAAAAATTTAAAAAATTAATAAAAAACCTAAACTGAGGACAAAATTGACATTTAAAATATATATATATATTTT
>MVGT01003464.1:418392-456908 GCA_002174775.1 Macleaya cordata | reverse complement strand
AAAAAAATTGGGGCGTGGCTTTACCTCCACGCCCCGTTTCAAACGCCATCATACCTCTACGCCCCATTTCGGACGCATTTCGGACGTGGCGCCCCGTAAAATAATTTGCAGATGAGTCTGGAGAAGGCCAATTTTAGCCTATCTCCGAGCCTCGTAGGCTAAAATTCTTATTTTCCCCTACCCACTACTCAACTCAAATAAGGTAAAAAGGTATTTTAACATACCACTGTGGATGCTCTAAATACCACCAAATCCCTATCTTAACTCCACCCAAATTTAAAATCGTGTTCCCTGATAAAATTCTATCGCTCCTCTCTCACACTCGATTGACTTCCTCTATCTGCTGCGACTGGTTAACCTCACCTTCCAGCTCCTCCCTCTATCTATATCTATCTGTCTTCTGGAATTTCAGGTTTGTTTCCTATTTTAGGTTAGCTCTTTGAGATGTTCTTGTTTGATCTTTGTTGGATTGTTTAATCTTTTTCTGCTGCCTGCTACATTCTCTGATGCTTGAGTTATGACTGTGCTCTTATTTTTCTGTTGTGATTAGAAAGAAAGAAAGAAAAAAAAAAAAAAGAACTTTTGTTTGTTTTCTGATAAAAGAAGTTATAATCCTTTTGCCCACCATGGTATAAGAACAGAGACCTTCATTCTGACTGGGTTTTGTGTGAATTATCTCAATTTGAAGCAAACACAGATGAAGAAAAACAGAAATTTCTTTACTGATATGGGTGAAGAGTGGTGGAATTTCTTCTGTTTAAAAATGGAAAGAAATGGGTCTCTTTACTGATATGGGTGAAGAATGGTGGAATTTTTGGAGCAAAGGGTTGTTTACTTTTAGGTACTTCTCCTGTCCAAGTTTCCTTGCACTAGCTACACATTTCTATCAATTGAAGTTGTTTCTAATGAAGAGTAGGGCTCCTCCCTAAGTTCATATCTTCCATTCTTTCTAAATGAAACAAATTAATCTTATACTTCAATCTTGTGTACAAAATCACCATCATGTTTTAGAATTCTCATTTTTAATATTCCATATATTGTTATGAAATTCACCATAATCAACGTAGTCCAAGTCAATGTTATTCTCATTAATAAAAGAAATAGAAAAAAAAAAAAAAACACTAATGATCTGCTTATATCCATCTCTCTCTATATCTGTATGCCCTCATCACGCTCTCTGTCCTCCAAGCTTATTAAATGAGATAAACTTATAAAAAAATTAAAGTATTGAAACAAGTTTTACTAAGAAATCTTTGAATTTCCACGAAAAAGGGCAAATGGAATGACTCATGAGAGAGGCTCTGAACTTGTGACTTGTGAGATTGGAATGGATTTTGAATCATTTTGAGTTGGTGGCATTTGATGGGCTTTTGGCCATCTACGAGTACTCTTAGACTTGTATATATTTCCCCTTGGATTACGATATGTATTCCTTTGAAGTCTTACTCTACCTTTAACCTGGTGGGTCATGAGGAAAGCCAGAACTTCATAACTGGCAGTCTGACAGACTGACACTAATTTTTTGGATAACTGACTTAATTTGCCAGTTGTCTGGTTAAAAGATGTTTGTTCCTGAAACAGAGTGTTGAACATTGATCTAGACTTATATTAAAACCTTCATTGATAACATCCAAGTTTGAGTTTGACTTGATTCCAGGTCTCTTTTTAATTTTACTACTGCTTTACATTTTAGAACATTGACACCTAAATTTCAATCCAAAGTGGCCAAAAACAACACTATGTTTGTTGCCCTCTTACCATATGATACAAGGTTTGATGGTGGAACTTGTCCCTTTAATGACATGTTGAATGACATTATATCAGAATTGGTTAATAACATCAGATCTTTTATAGTGCTTGTATGTAGGGCTCCCTCGAGCTTATTGAGCAAAACAAACTGAAATGTTCTCATGAGCTTGCTCTTTAAAAATTTTAGATGTAATGGCTTCTATTGGTGTGATGCTCTCATTGGAGCAATGTATATTAGTTTCTACATGAAACCAATTCACGAGTATTCTCATGCATTGACGTTTCTCTTTTTTATTGAATGCTTGCAGAATCTATAGGAATTATGAGCAGGTACGTAGTATGATTTTGGTTCCTACAACCATCCAAGGGGTTGCTCCTAGACTGCATGAATTTGATCTTTCTGGGGTCCACACTATTACATCAAGTGCCTGGTTCATTCCAATAAAATTCTAGGTGTAAGAAGATTGAAAATTGAACCAGACCTTTGGGCTATCAACTATACAACTACCATTCTTGCCCTCTTTCAAAATTCTGAACAACCCTCTTGAAGGAACTCAAAGAGAGATGGACGGAGAGAAGGAGAAAACCTTAATCGAAATTTTGGAGGAGAATATTCATGTTGACCTTGCCAAATATATTAATTTTGTCCGTACCCCACAATCCGGTGCCATAGCAACTTTCTCTGGTACTACACGTGACACTTTTGAAGGCAAAACTGTCTTGGAGCTTCGATATGAAGCTTATGTACCAATGGCTGAACGTCAAATCAAATCCATTTGTTCATCTGCTCGAATATCTTGGAATTTGGACACCATAGCTGTTGCTCACCGTCTTGGACCTGTGCCTGTTGGAGAAACAAGCGTCTTTATCGCTATCTCGTCAGTCCACCGGGCTGACGCGTTGGATGCATGTAAGTATGTAATTGATGAGATTAAGGCATCTGTTCCCATTTGGAAGAAGGAGGTCTACACAAATGGAGAAGTTTGGAAGGAGAACTCAGAGTTTTTGGAGAGGAGGGTTGATTTCGGTGGTAATAGCAGTGGTTCACTGGATAGAGAGGGTGGTGCTTGTTGTGGGAGCAAGGTTAAGGTGGCGACACAGGAAAGAAAGGGTTGTTGTGGTAATAAGGTTAAGGTGAGAGATGAGGAAGTGGCATATGCTAGCAGGAATGATGACGATGATGTAGTTGAAGAGAAGATCAAATGAAGTTGGGAAATTTAGTTCCAGTGCTCTTGTCGTTGAACCTACCCCTCTGGTAAGTGATAGATAATTTTATAATCTCTCAATTTAATTGAAATATCGGAAACTGATTTGGCATTTTGGCTTGTCTCTGTCCCTTTTTTTTTTCCTCTCTGTTTTGTAGTATACACATTATTGCATCGGCCACAATTGATGCCTCCACACAAATATTAAAAGATTGATTGTGCGTTGTATCATTAATATGAAGCCATGTGATCGATAGATCTGACTGACTTAAGTTTTATGATGCAAATACATCAAAGACACAGCTCTTATTTTTTTATGTGTCATAAGAAAATTCCTGGGTATATTTATTTTTAGAATCTGATGATGATGCACAACTGCAGTGCAGATGTTATGTAAGCAAAATATAGGAGAACAATCTATGCCTCTCCCCACCCCCAGACTCACTCCTTTATGATATATGTATGCGTGTATGTAGAATTAAGAGGTGTTGGGTGATCGATTGGCATTTTTGGTAGTGGAATCGATGTGTAGCATTGCAGGTTTTAGGTTGTATTTGGAATTATCTTAAGCAAGTTGGCCTTGGTTGTTAACCATTCAACTTTGAATTAGAAATGAAACATTGTTTTCTTTTGAGCTACATTATATGATTTGCATGGGCTTGTTGAACCTTATTTTTATAGAGCAATTGAGGGGTTCCAAGTTCCAACCAACTGCACTGAGCAGTTGTTTGTAACTTTACCAAGCAGTTGTATGTATCCAATCCATTTACAAGATGATGTAGCACAACGGCCTCCTGAGAGGAACCCAATATTACTCTTCGTACTAGGTGATAATGCCACATACCACAGTTACGTTTCCAGAACAGCCAACCGTCCAACAGATACACTAACCATAACTTAAAAGTTCAAAAACCTTCAGGCTTTGTAAGGTTGGACTCTCTTCTTTCAGAACTTGGAGGAAAAAGGTATCATGAGTCCTCAATGATGCTTTTTCATCAAATCCATTCTGAGAAAGCGATGCTCCAGCCTTCAAATCAAAATTTGCCAACTTCAATCACATCGATCAAATTTATCAAAGTCATGTTTCATGTTTTCAAGTCAAGAGTTCTTGACGAAAACAACTACTTAGATACTAGCCGATTATATAAGATAGTTTTCATCATACCGATACGCCAATTCCCTCTCGTTGACCTGTATTAAAATGATGGAACATAGAGAAGGAACTAGAGACTTTTTGGAACATGAAGCATCGAAGAATTATAACTTGGAGTACAATGATTAGGCAGAGAAGCCTTTGTAATTTTTATCCAAAGAAAGAGTGAGGCAAAGTCAATTGAAGTTGCTTTTAATACCATCTTATTTGAACATTGGGATTTGCTTCTACCACTGAAGAGAATTTGGAATTTTGCAAGAGTTTAGGTATCATTTATTTTGTAGGAGATGCTACGGAGCTGTTTAACTCATTGGCTAGAGAAGTCATTTACAAAATCCTTCTGTAATGGGGGTTTACTTCAATCTCTCTTTTATATAATTGCTTGCATCTCTGTTTCTATCTAATGAATACTGTTATCTATTAAAGGAAATGGAAGATCTTTATACTGTACATTCTTGTTGGATATGTTTTTAGTGAAGGTAGGATGTGTTTATATTCATTTTTATCAGATATTGTTAGGAATTTGGAGAGATGAAGGTTTTTAAAAGAAATCCTAATTTTAAAATTTATCAAACCTGAAGATGTTAATCCTATGATCAGTTCATTAAAAAAGAAAGGGAAGAAGTGGAGATTATGTTTGGGGTTTCAAGCCAGAGAGAAGAGATAAAGAAGTGATTGGCTGATGCAAGTTGCAACTAATAAAACAATATAAAATTGCTGCAGTCCTCATCTCTAGCCTGCAGCAGGTTCTTTCTCCTAAACTCCTAAGGTTTTCCATTTCACTTCTCTGAAAGCTATGGATCCTTTCGAAGGATTTTAGGTAAGTCTTGGAATGCCACCAAAAGAGAGCCTAGATCACAGATTCGGCTAAAATGGTTTTAGGTACAACTGGAAAATTCCCCTAAGACATAATATATGATATTTTACAGAAAATGATATCATACAGTCTCCTATATAGCTTTTGTGTTCCCTTATTTTCTTCATATTTTCACTTTTAGTCAGAGAAATGTGGAAGAAACATTGCCTTAAGAAAGGAATCACATAAAGTTATTTGGCTGTTTTTTAACACAATCTGTCCACATGCCATAGCATCAATTTTAGATTCAGAGTGCTATAGCTTCTGCCTAAACAATAAACAGCCACATAAATACTTGTGTAATTCTCACTAAAGACATATCCGTGGGTTGTATCAAAAGGAAATTTTTTTTCCAAAATAAACCATAAATACATTATAAAGTTCTGAAGCCTGCTAAATAGAATTTTGGCGGGGAGGTAGTAGATCTTGCTTTCTATTTGTTAATTAGTTTCTAGTTTACACGAGTTGAGGCAGAAGCAGCTATAAAAGCTATGCCTGTCATGTAGGTGATTTTGGAATAACTTTAGTTGTTGGTATGATATGGCACCCACAATAGTATTGCTGAGGTCCAAAATGTGATGATACTAGTGCAAAAAAAATTTATTTGTTTAGTGAGTGAGATTCAAAAACCAATATGAAATCCAATTTATAGTTATCCTTGTTGGAAATACCAAAATCTCACTTTATACATATATGTACATGCCGGAAACATTACAGGTTATTAGGTTTGAGCCTTGTGCTGTTGCAGTTGGGATAGAGGGACCGCAACATTTTAGTTGGTCATAAGTTCAATCCCAACTCAACCAAACTAGAGAAACAAGTAAAACAGAGAATTCATACTTCGTGTCGTGTCCCATGGAAGCTCCTCTAAAGCATCAGCCCGTAGAAGAAATCATGTCCAAGTCCTAATTTTTGAACTCCCAGTCCTAGAAGAGCACTGGCACATAAGATTTGAACTTTCTGTCCAAGGAAGTAAAGTATCCCTGAGCAAAAGAGGAGCAAAAAAGAGAAGAGATCATAAGATTATATGAAACATTTAACTTAAATAACTTTACCTGGTACGTATGGTCATACTTAACCTATTCTGAAAGAATATTAAAATGGAGTGTCTCAGATAAAAACTGTGAATGTTAACAGAGAAACTGAGTTCTTTAGAGTTTTCTCACCTGTATTGCAAATTTTTTCTTCGGATTCAATAAAGGGCAGGGTAAGATCATCTTGATTTGCATCTTTTAGGTCCAAAAATAGAGCTCTTCGAGATGTCACTGTGTTTAAGCAAAGCCTTGTCTCACGACTCTCACCCACCATGTGTAGAGGGAAGCCACACAAATCTTTCTTCTCACACTCTTCTCCAATCATGCTTCCGTTTGATATGAGAGTTTCTGTTTGGACTTTTTGATCAATGACTACTTTTCTTTCAGGATCAACAATACCTTCACTAAGAGTTTTGGTATTACAACTTAGATATTCTAATTCCAATTCGCATTTTGAGACAGAAACATGGGACACTGCATTCAGGTCGACTGTATTATTCTGGCTCATGTCAGATGAAGATAAGGGGTTGTACCAACTGTCATTGATCAGGAAACTTTCTGGCAAATTTTGTTTATCTGGTGATGCCTGTTCAATAAACCTTTCACTTTCAGTTGCCCAAGGAAAATCTTTGTTCTGGATGAATCCATCACACCTCATATCAGGTGGAGGTATGGGGCTGCACCTATCTTCATTGATCACGAAATCATCCAATGAACCTGGTGTTTCGTCCATTCCCTTCACCTTTTCATATGGAGAATTGGGCTTTGACCCAGCGTTCCCAATCACAAAATCATCACCAATTACCATCTCCATAATGGACCCTCCAGTCACCCCTGTGTTAGCCAATTTATTGATCTTATCATGGTTGTACGACTTTTTCTTTGCAAAATCATAATTACATATTTCTTCGTTGTGTAATATATCGGCCTTATTCTGCACATTATACCTGATTTTGTTCTCTGGGAGTGGAATAGCAAGCACTCTCTTACCCCCACGAGTGTAGCTACAAGTAGTTGGTTCATTCTTCTGTAGTTGAAGCCAATTTTCAACTGTAAAGTATTTCGGGAAACCAACTTTATTTGTCTTTTTATTTGCATATCCCTCAGTACTTATATGACTAGCTTGAGCTTTTGAACGAGTCGAATGACCAAAACTCATCTGTGATTTTTCCTGTTCTGGCAAAACAATCATTTTGATATCACATTCCGATGCATTTTGACTGTATTCTGTTTCATAATCTGCCAAGCAAGTAGTCCTGGCAATACTGCATTCTGAGCCATATTCAGAAATTTCCTTTAGGGGGAAGGTTAAGGACTCGGCACGAATTGATAAAGGTTTTCTCTTTCTTGTAGGGAGTGAGATTTTCTTATGTGAATTTTTTGTAGTTGGGAAATCGATGCCAGATTTCCTCCTACTGCAAATGGTCGGCCGCATAAATGTTGGTAGCTGAGATGAGGGAGCTACTGTAACATCTTTTGCATTTTTCTTCTCTATCTTTATGTTACATTCTGAAACACTGTGTGGAGCCTCCAAATGCTCATCAGAAGATGGCTTGGTCTTTGACAGATGATGCTCTAGTCCCTCATTTAACTTCTTGATATCTTTTCTGACATCTTGCCGGTCACATTCAAGCTGTTTCACCTTCTCTAGCAGCTTGGCCATTGCAACTTCCTTCTTGGCTCGTGTGTCCTGATATTCCAATAGTTCACTTCAATGTTTAGAGTATAGAAGTGTAGTTTGAGACAGACCTATGTTTTCATCATTAAATGCAGATTCATGGCATTTGAGAGGACACTCCTATTAAAATACACTTGCTTGGTGCCTATGCAACAGAGTAAATGCTTATTTGCAAGGAAGACAGTTGACAACAATGGAGACAGGCTTGGAACACATGCATTAACATGGGCTATGATTTAGACAGAATTGAATGACAAATCAGGATCCCAATTATCCAAGCCTAAAATGTTGGAACAAGGCAGGGGTCATGGTTATGATAAATATAAGTACTTGAAAATGCATCTCTTAAATGGAGCTACTTTTGATTTTTGAAACTATGCTAATAAAGAGTAATCATATAGCAGTGAGTAGTGACTGGATTAAGTTTTTTCTTTGTACAGCTGTTCAGAGTCTGACATGCTTGTGCTTCTGGATATATATATTTGGTTGGCCGCAATAGCACCATAACCATATGAATTTATGTAATCCTGTCTGCTCGATCGACAGTCTGGTGTTCAATTCTCCACAACTGTACTGAAACTTCAAATTCCATTTGTTGGATTTTAAACTGTGGCACGTGCAAACAATCACTCATTGATATGATGATTCAAATAGGAATCTTAACAAGTGTGGGTACAGTTGATGTTAAGCATGATAAAAATGGTTTATTGCACTACACAAGTGTGGGTAAAGTTGCTTTTCTCTTATCTCATCTGTTCTTTTATTTCCATTATCATTTATGCCTTATCAGAGTATTGAGGTCAGCAACATGCATGCTCTTATCTCATCTGTCCTTATAAAGGGACGTGTCTATACAACAACATCCATGTCATCAGTTCTAATTTGCATACTATAATTGAATACTCTGTAGCTTCTTAGTTTCACCCTTCTTGATAGAAAAGTTACATATGAAGAACAATAATCATATTTCTTAATTCCTATCTCCTCTACTACTATTTGTGATTCCAAAATTCATGGTGTATGGTATATAATTATTGACAGAGTAATCACAGTTTGCAGAGGAAGAAGTATTAGAACTTACAGTTGATTCCTCACTTCCTAGGTGAATGCTTCTAACCCGTGTTGCGAAACCCAAAGAACATAAAGTCTCACACAGATCTTCCTCTTTGGGACTAACATGGACAAGCATTAAGGTTCTTGAATCTTCTCCTGCATACAAAAAGGTATAGATTTCAGTTGAGATGAATGCTTGTATCTGGATAGGAAAAAGAGCATTTTTCCTTGTCTATTCTTTAAATGCGGGGTATTAAGAGGAGGGTAAAGGGAACTGTTGCTCGGACACTTATAGATCAGTAATGGGCTTGATCAGATTGATAGTAATCATCTGATGTGGAGCCTTCGCTTATAGATAAACCAACGTGGAGTTCAAGGAAAAGCATAATTACCAAGAGAGTCCTTGAGAACTTGTGTTAGCTTGCTATTCCTGTCAAAAATGAAAGTTTGTTAATTGTTTTTATGATGCTGAAGGACCCATTACCAAGTCGTAAACTAAACCCAACTTGACACTGTTCATACCAGGACTTCCCCTGCAGTTTTAAGCTTAAATATTAGATCAAAATTCAGTTTTTTCCAATATCAGCTACACCAAGTTGACATGAAATGGATGGTTTTATAACGAATTAATTTTTAGGCTTGGTACTTGGAACAGGACCTAACTTAGTCAACATGGGAGTCAACAAGTTTGACCATTGTTTCTTACTATAAGTACCTGAAAGGAACATGTGATCTTCTTCTTTGAAGAGCATTGATGACATCTCCAAGGGCTGAGAGTGATAGGTTAATGGCTTTTCCTTCTTCAAACCTTCTCCCCCATGCCTTTGTCTTTAGCACACGCTCACTTCCACCAAGATCCACCATCCATATTTTGTTTCTTTCTCTCCGCCTTTCAGTAGCATCAGAAGAAGTCAAAGATATACGGATCAAGCTGTTCTGACATAGATCAAAAGTCAGATTTCTGATGGTAACACCCCTGATTACTCTCTCAAAATCAAAATTCAAAATGTTCTTGAATTGGAAACTGTCAAACTGCTCATTAGGTTTCTGAAGCTAACTCAGCTCTCGGATTTGGAGGACTGAGTTGAGTCATTTGAGTCAGAACCCCTGACACTGACTCTCCTCACTGAATTCTAGAACATTTGCTTGAAATTATATGTTTCAGGGAAGCATTACCAGTGGGACCTGCTTGAAGTTACATTGGAATTGGTAGAAGCAGTTGATCTGAACCTGCTGCCTAATCCATACAGCTTCTTAGCTTGGTTGAAGTCGCCGACTCTGATCTCCACAAGGTTTTCAATCTCAATCCCACCCTTGGGATCTGTTTGGATTGAAAGGCTGCAGATAGATATCACTGGATTGTATCAACCAGTAGTTCGCTTATAAGATCGATGAAACCAAACTTAGATTGGTAAATGGCAGAGGACTAGTTGAAATATGCTGATATTGTACAAGGCTACCAATACAAAGGAACAGTAGATATTCTCAAGTATTAGTAATAGTTAATTAGGATTTGTCTATATTGATATGAACATAACTAACTGTATAATAGGTACTTATTTAAGCACTATGCAGGTTTCTTATGTAGATACATTTACATACATATATACATGCTTACCATTGTGTCATTGCATCTGTTGGCTTTGTCATCTGAGGGACGAGCAAGTCTCGGAGATTACCCATGTAAATTTCTAGCATGCTGAAAGTGATGATAAATGTATGATTGCTATCTGCTGCTTGTTTAAACAGTTCCTCAATTGCACGGGGCACAACACCAGGACAATCATGTGTACCTTCCTAAAATGTGTAGACCAAGAAATGGTTCAATTAGAATGTTAATACTACCCATGGGACTTTTCTACTTGTGATCATAAAAAACATGGCTCTGGCAAGTTTCTTTGGGGACTCGGATACTATCCATGAGACTTTTGTTTTGTTCTGTTTTTGTTTTGTTTATTTTGCCTTCTTTACTTGGAGATTACAAGTTGTCTTGCTAAGATTTCAAACTCCGATATGATCCAAACAAAGATGAATTCTAGTTAACAAGAGATTTTTGTTTTTGGTGTGCAGCTAGCTAACAAGAGGATCCTCACCATGGTAAAAGTCTTCCCAGTGCCCGTCTGTCCGTATGCAAAGATGCAGGCATTGTAGCCATCCACGGCAGATTTGATCACCGGTTCAACTTCCGAAAAGACTTCATCTGAAGGTTTTCATAACAAACCGAACAGTAGTTTTTACCTTGTATATTGAACCCATTACTTCATTGTTGCAACATATAACATCACCTATAGGAGCTACTTCTGTTTAACTCAATTGGGTGTTGCATGCATCAAAAAATAAAAAACTTGAAAATTAAAATCACAAATGAAGCATTTGATGTACCAATTTCAAGCACCTTGTGATGAGCCAGGGTCGAAAACCTTGTCAAAACTATACTGCTTACTCTTATTTTCTGCAAGTTTTAGAAGCACTTTACTCGAATCTAAAGCTACAACTGATCTGAGATCACCAAATTTCTCCTCTTCAATCAGGGGCCTTATACGACAAAATACTCGAATATTTCCTGCAATGACAAACATAATAGGACTATATTATGAAATCTCATCTATTTTCCATTCAAACAGTTTAAGATTTTTAAGGATCAGGCTTGTTAACAATTTGGTTTAAGAAAGCAAGTTTTGGCTTGGATTTGATCATATTTTGGTGTTATAAAGAAAAGTGTTCCTTATTCCTAATTTTTTATGAGATTTCAATAAATTTGTATCTTCATTAATGAGTTCAAGTTTCAGACTCTTTAGATGGGTAGGTAAATCTTTGCTTGACATAACAAGACTAACCTTTCAAGTCTAGAAAATCATTCAGGGCTTGCCTCCTCTGTATATTTAATTGGTTTAACTGAGCATTTAAGGCTGCAAGATCACCTGTCAATAGTAAAATTAAATAAAATAAAGAATGGTAATGGAGCTGTTAATTGAAAAGTGATGACTGTGTTTTTTTATTCATAGAAACAGAGGGATTTACCTTGAATCTTTGAAATAACAGAGTCTACATCAGAATCTTTGTTCTCAGAAGAATTGAAGTTCATACATTTAATCTTATTAGAAGAATTGAATGGTTCTTCAGAGGATAAGTCTTTGATTATATTACAAACTGAAGCAGCCCAAGTAGAAGTTAGCTGTTTCTTCAGTCCTAGAAGAGAGTGGATTGACTCGGCAAGGTTCCGAACAGATCTTTTCGACTCCATGATCTTCGAATACAGTAAAACTGAAGTAAGAATTTAGTTTCTACCTAGAAAATTAAATGAAGAAAGAAAATTAATGGATAATTAAAGAACAACTATGTCAAACATTATGTTAAAAAACTCAGCAAAAACATGAACCAAATTGATCTGTTTTTGCTTGCAGAGGTACAAAACAGAAGTAATCAGCTCATAAATGCAACAGAAGAGTGATGATAACTGGGTTTCCACTAGTCTTTTCTTGCAATAAGATAATAGAGAATTGGAATTAAGCCCAGAAAAGTTGAATCTAAAAGGTGAAAATTAAAATAAGAGAACCCACAAGTTCTAATTGGAATTAAACCCAGAAAAGTAGAATCTAAAAGGTCCTATACAACAACTGCACGTTCCACAAAAAGGTTAGTTTTAACAATTGCCAAACTACTGGCCTACTGATCTGGTCTCCGATTAGCCGATTCGAATAGAAGTGAGTTAATTTAGAAAGAAAGAAGAACAAAAGAAAATGGAAAGAATGAATGAGCTAAAATAGGAATCATATTGATCTGGTTTTGCTTGCAGAGATTACAAAACAGACACAAACTCATGCATGCAACTGAACAGAGCTGAGAATTGGGTTGCAAGTTCCAACTACAATTTCTTGTGATAAGACAATTGAGATTTAGACTTTTACCCAGAAAAAAACTTGTAACAAAAAGGTGAAAAATGAAGTAAGAAGAAACCCAGAAGTTCTTTCTTTCTGCTTAGAAAGTGAAGACTGAAGAAGTAGAAGGTTTAAAAAAATGCACCATTTTCAGGCAGAGACTACAAGGTTTTTTTATTAAAAAAAAGAAGAAGAAGAAGATTGAGAACCCATAAAAGTAATTGAAAAAATTAGCTTACCTCTTGAAAGCTACATAGAAAAGATATAGATTCAGAACAATCTAATGATCTCCACCAAACACAGGTTCTATGATTTCATTGATTTGAGAAGAAAGATTAGACTCTTACTCCAAGACATCAGAAGCTTTGAATGCAATTAAACTAATAGTAGAGAGAGAGAGAGAGAGAGAGAGAGAAAGAGAGAGTAAATGATATGGAGGTTGAAATATCATCAAGAAGTTTTTACATTGAAGAAAGAGAGTTCAGGTGTCTGTTCTAATCACTAACTGCCACTAAGACACGTAGGATAAAAGCCTGCAACCAACAGAAACCCTTTTATATTATAAGGATTTCTTTAGAAACCCATGTGAATGGCTTCAAGAAAAAAACAATTTCATTTTAGATTTTATATACTTCTTTGTCTAAAACATTCTGACTTTATATTAACAAAAGCATGTTCTTTAGAAGTGGCCTTTAACAACTTACATTCTCTTATTATTGTGGGGATGGTCATTAGATTCAATTTCTTATTCATGAATATGTTAACAATTGCTGCTTAATTGGTCTAAGTTATTGGTATGCGTGTTGGTGAATGAGAAGGTGACACGTGTCAGTTGAGGATTAGTAGGCATGCATGGTGCATGGAAATCATCTACCCTACATCATCTAGTTGCAGAGGTGTTAAATGTGTCGTGCCGGCACGGCACGGCACGAGGCCTAACCGTGTCGTGCCGTGCCAAGCCACACGACCCACTAGCATGAGCACAGCACGGCATGCCAATGGCACGAGCACGGCACGGGCACGAGCACGGCACGCCACGCCACGCTAATGGCACGAGCACGGCACGGCACGCCACGCCAATGGCACGAGCACAGCACGGGCACGAGCACGGCACGACAAGCTGGCACGGCACGGCACGGCACGCCAATGGCACGAGCACGTCACGTTAAATGGCACGATTAGGCACGGCAAATGGCACGATTAGGCACGATTATAGCCATTATACGTGCCAACGGTCGGTACGTTTATAGCCGTTAGGCGTGCCAACGGGCGGCACAGCACGACACGATTAGGCACGATTAGGCACGGTTAAACATAAAATACAAATAAATAAGCATTACAATTTTTTATTATTTATTTACATATTATAATTTTAAGTTAAGATTAAAGATTTGAGTAATGCAAATGATTAATAGTTGAGTGGGTGCCAACTTAGTTGGGATGTACTCAAACTATAGTGATGCAATTCTCACCTTTGTTTAGCAAAATAGCAAAGATGTATTTATTCAATATTAATAAAAGTTAGCTTGTTGAGAGTTTTACATTTGATTTAATATTTGTTTAGCAAAATAACATTTGACACACGCAAAAGACATTTGACACATGTAAAATAACATTTGACACATGCAAAAGACATTTTGCATATGCAAAAAAATATCTGACACACGCAAAAGACATTTGACACATGCAAATTTCAGTTTGCATATGCTAAATAAAATTTGACACATGCAAATGTCATTTGGCATTAGCAAAATAACATTTGACACATTCAAATTTCATTTTGCATATGCAAAATAATATTTGACACATGCAAAAGACATTTGGCATATGCAAATTTCATTTTGCATATGCAAAATAACATTTGACACATGCAAATATCATTTGACATTAGCAAATTAAGATTTGACACATGAAAATTTTATTTTGAATATGCAAAATAACATTTGACACATGCAAATGTCATTTGGCATTAGCAAAATAACATTTAACACATGCAAATTTCATTTTGCATTTGCAAAATAACATTTGACACATGTAAATGTCATTTGGCATAAAAAAAGGCAATTGGCACGATTAGGCACAGTTAGGCACGGCTATGGAACAAGTTGGCACGCTAATGGCACAGTTATGGCACGATCAGGCACGCTAATGGCACGATTGAGCACGCTAATGGCACGGTTAGGCACGGTTGATGGTGGCACGGTTGCTGGCACGGTTACTGATACGTTAATGGCACGATTAGACACGGCTAATGGCACGACTAATGGCACAGTAAGGCACGGTAGGCACGACGTGCCGGCATGGCACGGCACGGCTTGGAGCGTGCCGTGCCAATGTGCCGTGCCGTGTCGAGTGATTTGTGTTCATGGCACGGCACGTCACGGCACGGTTATTAATTGTGCCAGTCGTGCCTCGTGTCGTGTCGTGCCAGCACGGCACGGCCCACTTAACATCTCTATCTAGTTCTGAAGTTCCTAGATTGAAAGTTAAAAGCATATTTTGGTCCGTCCATGACAAGTTGATCATCTATTGAAGGACCACATTGTTGGGCCTTGAAGTTACCAACCCAATTATATATACAAATGAGGAGGGATCCACTTGACCCATGTGGGATTACATGGAGATGATCCAAAACGGATTTCTAGTATGCATGTTCTAATCACCATGGAGATGATTAACATTTTTTAATTTTGGAGGTAAGTGTTGAAAGGTTAGAAGTTTTAGAATAATCTAGTTTTCGGTTTGATACGATGATTTACATAATGAAAATTTTCACCAGAAATCAACCATTAAATCATCTCCTGTACGATAAAAATGAGGGTGCAATAGATGGGGGCAGATATCCCTCCTTTATATTAAATTAACTTAGTGGGCAGGACTATTTTGAATACCTATTACGTAAAAATGATGATTGAGACTGAGATATGTATTGGACTGTTGGTTGGTGAGAGACCCATCAAAGGGATGCACTCATGGAATGCATGACTGAATTGATTGCATTTTGAGAGGGTGAGGATGCGTTTCTTGGGAGTAATGAGGTTCTTTGGAGCTCACCAACAAATGCCCTTCTTATTCTCTTTCAACAAATTTTTTTAACCTAGCTTATTTTTTTTTTTTGGTCGGATTTAACCTAGCTTATATATATTCCAGATCCTTAGACTTTAAAATTCAAACAACCCCACAAGGAACCTCACTTCCAACATCTGAACAGAATCCAAAGTCCTATCAACAGTAATAAAATATAGTTTTTGAATCTTTTGGTCATGTTCTATAACTTGAAATGACCATAATATCCCTCATTTCATAACACCTAAAAACTAATAGTGTTCCAAACCCCAAATTTATATGGTCCATATGAAAAGGAAAGATAACTTTTCTCTGCTGACAATGTCTTCCCCATTAGAAACCAAAACTTCAATTTATAAAAGTACCATTAATAGGAAAACAAGAATGGATAGAGGAAAAGCACAAGCCCCATTGTTAGTTTAGTTAAAGGGGAGCTATTCAATTTTTGGGTTTTTCACCCCACTAAAAATACATCACACACCAACCACCATCACCGTCACCTCCACTCTATTGCCGGCCACCACCACGCCAGATAGAGTGAGATCCAAAGAGAGAGAAATGGAGAAATAGAGAGATCTAGATAAGATAGAGAAGGAGATCGAGTGAGAGGGAGAGGAAGAGATCGAGAGATTTGAGATTTTCAGATTTGAAATTTTCAGATATCTCATCTCTTCTCTCTCTTTCTCTCTTCTCTCTATGAGGGTGGCGGTAGAAACAACAATGGTGGTCGGCGGTAGAGTAGGGGTGACGGTGGTGAAGATGATGGTGATTATGGTAGAGGTGGGGTTGGTAGGATAGAAAACCAAAAATTGATAGAATTGAAGAGCTTCCCTTTTGACCAAAACTAACAATGGGGATTAGACTTAAAAAGCCTAGTTTTCTTCCCATTAATTCTTATTTTCCTATTAGCGATAGTCTGTGCCTTCTGCACGATCCAAAATTCGTTGTGTATTTTCGTCGTCTACATTATGCATGTTGCGCTTCATGCCGACCATGTGCCGTCTGCACCCCATTCATACTTAATACGAATGCAAAATTCTTTTTTTTTTTTTTTTTACTTTTAAATTTTGGTATTGGTGATTGGTCTCATTTTAAAGATCTTCGCGAATAATTTTCAAAAATATAAATTTTGTTAAAGATCGATTTGTAGGTAAAAAGTTATGACATTTAAGAGTTAGATAAATTTTTCTCTTCTCCATACGTTCATATTCTTTATTACTCCACGTGTACATACCATTTTTTATCTATAAACTCATACTAATTATATAGACATTTTTTATTTACCAAATACGTCATTGATATGTTTGTCCTAATCAACAAATAAAGGATAAATTTTAGTCATTTTTTTAATCTCAAAATCACTCTCTTATATTTTATAGATCACAACACTCTTATAAAATTGTTGCTTTAGATGTCTTTGTTTCTTTCTTTTTTTCTCTTTCTTTTTCTTTTTCATTCTAAACCAAAACTTCTTTGTTGTTGGTTTAAGGAAATTCATGTTTAAGTAATATATGTGTTATTTGATGGAAAAACAAATTTGGATGACCTGAATTTTTTTTGGGAGGAAGCTTAAGGTGGGTCCCTAGTGGTGGATGGGTGGTCATGAGATTAAATATGTAAGAGTGGACACATAAATTATAAATGCAGAGGACCCCCTTTATGCTTTTGGAGTATTCTCCCAAACTAAATTGCCTGACAAGGTGTCAATTATGTCACTCCATTTTTGTTTGCATTGTTTTCAGCCACATGGGTGTAGATGTAGCTGTAGGTGTAGGTATAGAGTTACTAAACTGTGCCAAGGACAATTTTGTCATGACCTTATTAATTCATAGACAGTGGCCCCACACCACCAGTGTCACATTATCTATGCCTCACTAAAACATGAAATTTGACAAATTAATCAAGATAAACCTGGTTCATGATTTCTAACAGTTGGATTTGAGGCCATGGATCAGGCCCATGACTATAAGAAAAGCCCAATATTATAAACCCAATGTTGATTTTAGGTGCATGGGCCCATGGTAACAGGGAATAGGTGGTGAATTGGACTACTTTAAGGTAAGAACCATGATATTGCAATGCGACAGCGAAAGCTTACTTCTTTGGTAATGGATATTTTAAAATTATAATTTTTTTTTCTTTTAAATCTTTAAGGCAACTTTGGGTTTCATTCTGCTGTGACCGTGTGAGTCGAAATAGGTACTATCAGATGCACTGTTCAAACTTGGGCCTTAGTTGGCTTACCAGAAATTACATCTAATTGGGCCTTGGGCCCAAATATATGACCACCTAAGCCCACTAAGAAGAGGTATTTAGATCATTCTTCGAGACAGGGCAACTCTCATTATCCCATTTTTCACTGTGTTAACAAAAAATTTTTGGGCCCATTTGGTTTTTTCTATGGGCCCATTTGTTCATTCAGAGAATCCTAAAGGGAAATTTTAGAAGCACACCCCTAAAGTTTGGTGATGAGCACGCTCAAATCCGGAGCCCGCTAATATAGTTTCTCAATTTTAAATTATGCTAGTAGTATACTCAGTGAGTTCCCACCCAAAGCCCATTCTAAATGTTTTCACTTTTAACTCCCCTCATACCCAAATTTTACACTTTGGTTGGGCCCATTCGGTTCAACTTGAGTCTAGCCCAAGTTAAACCCCTAATTTTTACCTGAGTCCTTGCCTAGAACCAATGGACTGTTTTGACTCTTTGAGGAAAACTATTCGGATCAAACTCAAAGTCAGACGATCAACCAACCCACAAACACCCATAAACATGTGAGTGGGCCAAATTTAAGTTAGGTAGCCTAGACTTTAGCCCAGACTAACTTTAGGTCCAGTACGTCAACCAAAGCCCAATCAAAAGTTGAAAAAGACCAGCCCAAGCCCAGATTGAGTTCGGGTGCAAGCATCAATTTCGGGCTAAGCCCACCACATGCACCCTCCAAAAGTGTTTGGCAAAGTGATACTAATGTCATGCATCCTCCAAAAGTGTTTGGTAAAGTAAAATACTAATGTCTATTTTAAAAGCAATGACAGTTTCACAATAATTTTAGGAAAGAAGGGAAAGCCTACTTTTCAAAGCTGCTACTTTTAACATAAGCATAAAGCAATTTTAAAAGTTGCAGCAATACCAAACTCGCCTTAAGTAATAGAATCATACATGTAATGTATCGTGGTGATGTATAGAGTTCTAAGTGTATTTGCTATCTAACTTAGGGAGTGATTTTTTTTTACCTTGAACTAATGGTAGAATCACTAAAAATGTTCTTTATTTTTAACCAGAAGTTAGAGGCAAAAAAATAAAGAACATTTTTAGTGATTCTACCGCTAAGTTAGAGGCAAAAAAATAATCACTCCCTAAGTGATTACAATTCGTCCAACTGGGCAAACACGATATCTCTTACTAGAGAAATCACAGATTGCAAACCTACATGCTCCATATATAATGTTAGACCCTAAAAGATCTATCTGTACTTACATTAGCTCTGATACCAATCTGTAACGCACATATGTAAATATGATGGTAATTATACATGAAAAAGAACTTATAAACCCACCATGAGAAGGGTATTCTCTCTTTTAAATAACTACAAATAATAAGAGTATTTTTAGCTTTTAACACCTTCTAACACTTTTACAAAAAATCATGACCATTTCATCTCAAAATACAAAAACAAAATCATGACCATCCAACATGTGGATAAACTCGTCATTTTCTATGGAACTAAATCACATAAAATAAACTAATGTGTTTTATACTTTAGCCGCTCTAAGTACACTCTCATATGAACACAATGTTTGATTCTCTTCACTGCTTTGCCAATGACATTGTAATAATAATCTTAAGTATCTGCGCGTAGATTTTAGAAGGAAGAGTCATGTAGAATTAAATATCATGAAATTTCTTACTAAAAAAGAAGAAAAATGAAGAAGAAAACGTAAACAGTGACGTAGGTAAAACAACATGTGAAGAATGCACGTGCGCATGGACATAAATAAAACTTATAATATTAAATTTTTTTTGATAAAATTATAATATTAATATGGATTTTTTTTTGAAGTGGGTGTGAGCTAGACACGTATTTTTAGCAAACCAATAAATGGTGTGAACGGGATCTTTTAATTATCCAGCTCATCCAACCCAATTAAAAAATATATATATATAATCTTTTCTTTGTTTGCATGCATAACTGATTCTTGCACCCTCAAAGAAAGAGTGAAAAAAGAGATCAGATGACACTCAACATCTCTGTCTTTCTTTCTCTCATAGATCTCTGTAGTCAATTTCAGAATCAGATTGGGACCCATAAAATATGGATTTTGATGAACACTTTCACTAGTGGTGTGTACATATATGTACTACAAATTAAGAGAATGAGCAAATAGATGAAGCAAATTCTCTAATCACACATGTACACTCAAATGAACCACACCATTGTTTAGATTTTGATCTATATTTCATCTCCTCCAAATACATTTCCAAATTAACTTGTCAAAATTTACTCATTTTGGATTATATAATCACATATATTAATTGAGATTTATATATATATATATATAGAGAGAGAGAGAGAGAGAGAGAGAGAGAGAGATGTACCTTAAAATTAACACAAATTAAGAGATAGATTAAATTGTTCTCAAATTTTAGCAGAGAGAGAGAGAGAGAGAGAGAGAGAGAGAATTTAGGGAGAGACATCATATATGAGGCCTAGCTAAACAAATATACCAATATATATCACAAATTAAGGTAAAATGCATCAAATTTTGAACCAATAAATATTAATGGACTAAAATGCTCCAAAGATGATGATTTGAGTAATTTATGCACCCACATGAATTTGGACCACAAAAGTAAGATACATTTCAATGTGTGCAAATATATTATACATAGAAATAACCCATCATCAGTAGACAGTAGTACTACTAATTAAAGCATCTCCTCAAACATATTATATGATCTATATCTATGCTTTATTATCATTAATTAATTGTAGTAGGAAATTAAAGCCTCAAATTAATTCCAAATGTTGACAAAGCATTCTTATTGTAGATTTAAATGGTGGGTTATTCAAGACCCTAGTAGTATATAAACAAAGAAAAACCTAGAGAATGCATATATAGTAGTAGAACACATGATTAATTAATAATCATCCATTAATTCTTTAATAAGAGAAAGAACTGCAACAAACAGAACAAGGTTATGACAAAGTAAAAATGGTTAATTAATTAGTTTCAAATCTTAATTAATTATAGTCATGGAATAACTTACTCTGATGAAAAGATGGAAAAGTAATGCTGATGTTGAAGAGAATCGATCGATACCCTCGTGTACATAGTCTGAATGAATTAATATTGTTATGATCACCACAGGCCTGGCATGAGAACCAGAAAGAAAAATGTAGCCAAAGACAACTTGCCAACTTCTTCTTAATTTGCAAATTAACCCTTTTTTGATGATGAAGAGAGGTGTTGAATAAGCAAAATCATCTATAAAATTAAAACTTGTTTGTCGGCAAGTCATCCTTGGCTGCATAATACTTTCTGAGCCTACATGCCAGGCACACAAATGAAAGAAAATATAGCATCAATGGAAGATGAGGAGGAGTAGAGGATTGTATATAATGGAGCTAGAGGTTTCAAAGAAGGAAGAACAAAAGGGGAGAGTGGTTGAACAATATGTGTGGGGGTCTTATATAGAGTTATTGTATAGCTATAGCTATGGAGGAGATGCAGTACTACTACTGATTAAAATGGTTAAAAACATTATTGCTGAAAATAACTCAATTTGATGCATTATCTCTTCAATCGAGGTCATGAAGATGACAGCTCCTAGAAGGATCTAGTTTTGGCCCAATAAAATCAAGAATAGGTGATAAGGTCCCTTCATCATCATCATCATCATCATATACTCTCTCTCTCTCTCTCTCTCTAGCTCAAATATATAACACCAGTAACTAAGAAGATTTAGGGAGCCATTAAAGGAAAAGTTGGCAATATGTTAGAATATTAAGTAAGTGTGCTAAACAAGAGATAAGTGCTTATTAATAATAACTAGTACTAACTATATTGATGATGATGATAAAAGCATATATTAATTAATTTCTTTACTCCTTCCCAGTACATTTAGAAGTACAAAAACAGGAATCAAGAACTATAAATTAATTAGTTGCACGTACAGAAGCGCCTAATTAGCAATATAGTGTCAGTATACATTGTTTAGTTTATTATTTGGCTCAAGGGTTTTCCTTGAATTGAACTTTTTTAACTAGGGTTATAATTTATTTTTATTATTTTTGGTTGAATTGAATTAGGGTTCATGATGATATGATTTTATATCATTTACACAGTCTAAGATTAAAGGAATAACTTTGATCTTTTACTTATATACCCTACATTTATTGAAGATGGAATCTCACTCAATTTTTTATTTTTTATTTTAATTAAAAACCCTTGGTTGACGGATAATATAATTAAGAAAGATAAAAGACTAATTAATTTTATAATGTTTAATTAGTGAGCTAGGGCTAGTATGAATGGTAATGGGCATAGTTGAGGAATAATTCTCTGCAACACCTCTTGCTTAATTTGTAGTAGCTAGTAGCCCTAGAGCTACTCCAAAGGCCAGGGTAGAGAAGGAAATAGCAAAAGACATAAATATAAAAAGAAGATAAGAGAGTAGTAGAGAAGAGGGGAGAATAATATATTCTTCGATTAGTGGAAATTGTGTTTTTGTGTGTATATGTGTGTGAAGAGGTAGGTTTTCCTTTTCCTCCCCCAAGAGAATAATAAGTTGTAAATCAATTTCAATTTCACTACTAGCTAGTACGTACTGTCAGTAAGATAAATTGGGTCTCTTTCAAAATGCATTTTGCAGTAAAGAAAAAAAATTCATGATTTCATCAGGCTGGTGGTGGAATAGGAAGAGAAAAAGAAAGATATTTACAGTAGTAACAAGTAAGTACTGCTGGGAGATGGGTGCTGGGTGTCTGCAAAGATAAGTTTATAAATCTAGCTAGGGAGAGGATAGGAGAGGACTAGCTCAAAGATCAAGGCCTGCTATAGTGTTGGATATTGGCTCTTGCTTTAATACTACTAGTAGTACTCATACAAGAATTTATTTTGAGCTAGGATTCCTTTTCTTGTTTTTCTATCATGGTAGAACAAAACCCATGTTCCTTGGTTTGCAAAAAAGAGAAAACTGTCTCCCCATCTTATTTCCTACCCATGGTCTCTCTCTCTTGCACTCTCTCTCTCACTCTCATCTCAAGATTTAATTAATGAAACAAGTTTCTCTTAGGAAGTGTTTGTTTTTTTTCTTTAGCCATCTTACTTGTTTGAGTCTGACTCATTTGGATTGTATTTTAAATAGTTTGAATGCTTTTACATTTTAATTAAAATGAATATTCAGCCAAAAAATTAATTTGACAGAAGGTTGAGATTTGAAAATCCCACACAATTAATACAAGGTTAGATTAATGATCATTAATATTCATATGCCTAAAAAGACACCATCTTACTCTTGTTTATAGTATTTTTTTTTTTTTTTTTGAGGGAATGTTTATTGTATTAATCCCTCCATGATATGTATGCTAAAGTAATAAGACTAAATGGGCTGTATTTGTTTTTCCTATTTTTGAGACAAGATCTAGCTAGAATCTGAAAATTTAATTGCAATCTTTAGAGTCTAAACTCTCTCTCTCTCTCTCTCTCTCTCTCTCTCTCTCTAGCTTTCTCTCTCTAGCTCACTCTCTCTCTCTCTCCTCTATCGTGATCATATAAGTCTAATTATGGTATGCATGTTAACTTAAGTAAGAAGACTATAAGACGCAACAAGAACTATATGGACCTTATCCTTTTAGTGGGTATCTCTCTCACCGTCTGTGATAGCTGATCATGACTTTAGCAGACAGGAGTAGCAGATAGATATCCAAATTAAAGCAATAACTTAGCTTTCATACATAGACCAGAAAATGAAAAAAGGAAAAGAAAAAGAAAGGAGGCCGGGAAGATGAAGAGATGGAAAGGACATACGTGGAGTGCAAGTAGCTAGCTAGATGGAGGAGAACAGAGAATGAGATAAGAGTGGTATGGAACCAATACATGCACAGCCTGGGGCCACTATTTACACACTAAAAAAAGGCTTCTTTCTTTCTTTCTTTTTTGATCGAAAAAAAAGGGCTTTAATAGCATAAAATTCCATTTAGGTTTTACAAGTTAAAGATATGGGTTCAATTGTCATGTTCCTAAAAATGATGGGTGTTATGTGCATGGAGTCTAAGGACATCTGTTTTCGATAATTAGATGTTGATATTAAAAATTGAACTCAGATCTAAACTGTTAATCACAATACATAATACCAACTTACTAAGGTGGCACATGCCCCAACAATATATGTTGAGACCCTATCTCTAGAGATAATAGTAAGGATATGATAAGGATCGTTTATCAATAAATTTTAAATTATTGGATGATTGAAATGAATGACCATCAAATTATGACAACTTGTGATTTTATTAAAAATACAAATTTGTGTTTGTGGGTATAATCTTTATATTTTTTTTTTTTTTTGAGATCTAGGGTATCCGGTTCTCTTAGAGCACCCGACCAGTCCCTAGGGTGTGAGCAGACCTCCCTATCTACATACAACCGGTTAAAATCTTATTATGGGAGTGGCCATCAAGAGGATTGATCACTCGACCTCCATTTTGTGATGTGAGCGTCTTGACCACTTAGCCATCCTCCTCATGCGATAATCTTAAATTTTGAAACCTTGAAGTTAATGCTTTTTGCCTCTAAAGAGAGAGAACAGAGTGGGTCATATTTTTTCGAAATTTGGAGTAAATCCAAACCACCTGAGGCATTTCTGGGAACTCCCAAATTGAGCAAAGAAATGTACTGTTTTTGGCTATTTTTATGTGTATGTCAGGGAGAGATATATATAGAAAGAGAGCCAAAAGAGTTACCTTTTACAGCTATTGTTCTTAGCCAAGAAAGGTACCTTTGTGCTCATTTTGATGACCCAAAAGATGTGGGGTCTGAGCATAAAATTTTAAAAACAAAAATGATATTGGACCAACCTAGAAGACAGATGGAATTGGAGCGAAAATTCATTATTCATTGTGTATATGTAGAGCCTACAAATAACAATGAATGATGGATATTAAGTTCGAGTTCAATCTGTGTAGCTAGACAGATAAATATGTCGGGCTTAATAGTAATTCTCTTTTTAAAAAAAAAAGAAACAAAAAAAAAAAAGGAAAAATTTGAGTCAGTTCAACTGTTGAAGTTTTACTCTAACCAGAAGAACCACATGTTTATGGTTAAAAAATTTTAAATCCATCATATCTCACACTTTGAGCAAAAGAAAAATATCTTCATGTTGAGGTTAAACTCTACAGAAGTAAGAAATCAATGGTAAAATAATATACAAGTGGACAATTGTTCCACAGTAATTAATATTATTGTAGTACCATATATCCTTTGGCTTCCAAAACCCAAGAAAGAGATATATAGTATTCTGTCTTTATGAACCCTACTAAAGATTTGTTATTGTTTTTTCTGCTCTCTTCAACCTGCAGAGGGATTTGTCATTGTTTTTTCTCTTTTGTTGTTTTCTTTTTTGGGTAATAATGATAGCTGACCTACATTTGTTAAATGATTTTCCCAATTGATTGAGAGCATAATCAAGCTTAATTATATTTGTCGACGCACATTTATCCAAGAATTTATTCGCCCATTCAAGATCAAGTGATTCTCCCCACTCAAATTAGAGGAGCAATTACCTCCATAATTTGAATAAAAATGGTGTTTCATTGGTATTAAGTTGATGATCCATGTGTGGCACCAAGTTTATCTATGAACTTATCTGAGTGAACAAATGGTGGATCTCTCTTTCTCCTTTCATGGAGGAGAATCAGGAGGAGATCATGTTGATCAAGTTGATACATGGGTGGCACCCAGTTTAGTGGATACCTTTAGGAACTGAACTGTCACTATCCAAACAACATTGTTTACTAGCCTTTTTTTTATCTTTTTTTTTTTTCAAGTTTTTTAGCTTTCATGAAGGTATTCGTGTGAGATTCAGATCAATTTTTCAAGATGATTATAGTAAAAATCCTTGACTAATACTAAATTTAAAAAGCCTAATAGGATAAACCCCTAGGAACTTTCACTGAAGACACAAAGGTGGTCCTTTCACTTGTCATGGATGGGGGACAAATGGGTCAGTTTGATTTTTGAAGATAATACAGAAGACACAATAATTATAAAACCTTTGGTCACAGACTTAACTAAAAACCCAAACAGAAAAATACAAGGAAAACTACAACTTGTTCATCCTGAAATCAGTGAGAACAGGTCAAAGAAATATCTCATTTATTTTATTTTTTGTTTTTAAGGCTTTACAGTGGTATTGGGTTCAAGGGTTTTCCTTGAATTGAAAAATTCTTTTATTTTTTCTCTTTTAAAGCTTATACAGTGGTATTTTATTTTGTTTTTTGTTTTTGAAGTTCACAGAATCTTAGTGGGGAAAGTAAAAAAAAAAAAAAAGAGACAAAAGAGTAGAAATTGGAAAGATATAAACATGGGAGAATTTAATTAAGTTGGGTGCATGTGGATGTCATTTCCAGTACAGAGTTGGAATCTCCATTTGTTGCACTGAAACTTGAGTTAGTTTCAGTTGCAGATGTTGCCCAATAGTCCAATACCATTGAAGGATTTTTTTTTTCTCTTCTTTTTCAATTAATCATGCTATGCAGATTGATATTGATCTACTATTTAGGTTATGGTTTCTTCCATTAAAGACTTCAAGAATAAAAGAACCACTCTCCTAAACAAAGAATCTCAAAAAAAAAAAAAAAAAAACAAAGAGTCTCATTCAATCTACTTTGTGTTATTGACATTTGACATTGATCACACTGTTATTATATGTTCAAAAATAATATTAAATTGTGTTGATTAAATAAAATATTAATGAAATAAAGAACAAAAAAAAAAGTCCAACATAGTAATATGACATAAGTGAAAAATGCAATTAAAATTTAAACTATCTATCTACATGTGGGAGTGGAAACGCGACCAAAAAGCATTAAAAAAAACTTTATTAACTTTTTTCCGACCAAGATTGGATCCATCTTGACTATCCCTAATAAACGCACAGTTGAATATGATGTTTCTGTGACAAATGAGGATGAATTTTATTAATCTGCTACTGTTATACCCCCACTAAACGACTAATAGAGTTCAAGGAAGCACGGCCCGTGTCGTTAGTCTTTTTGGTTGAAAACAAAAACAAAAATTGCATCCATGTTTATGTCCAATCCCAGTGTCCATGCTATAGTCATTTATCTCCCACCTTCCAAAAGTTAGCCAACCCAAACTAAATTTATCAAACATATGGGACCATACCTTAAAACCTTGACCTCAGTAACCAATATCATGATTCTTGTCAGCTAAAAGAAATGTAGGATGGTGTACAGGTTTAATAAGTGAATGTTCATTCAAACCAACAATTTATCAGTGGCCAAATTAATGCATGTATAGAATCTGTAACTGAAAGTAATATGGAATAGTTTGCTATCTCAAACATTCAGGCATAATTCACCAATCAGAAAGTAGAACTTCAATCTATATTAAAAAAAAAAAAAAGATCAGAGAGAAACTAAAAGAGTTTTTTTAGGAGGAGAAACCTAAATAGATATGCTTGATTCTTAAATGGTGATTGATTAATGCCAATGATAATGAAAATGAAAGCAGTGTTTTGAGTTGCCAGAGCAAGTACAATATCAAATATGATTTTATTACATTTATTTGTTTCAAACCCTACTCAGAAGAAATAATAATAATTCCAAACAAATCCTACTGAAAACCATGATATAACAACTAACAAGCTAACCAGAAAAAATAAATAAAGATTACTTGCCCAAGCAGAGCACAAACCTGGATCAACAGATAATACTTCCTAGCACAGCCAGGGAATCCTCACCACCTCCATCAAAGTTAGTGGTGGTTTTTTCCTCCTCCTTTTTTTTCCTTTTTTTTTTTTTGGTATTACAATTTTGGGGTAGTCACCAAGTAGGAAAAGAGAATGGCTCTCACCGAGAAGAATGGTCAATATATGGTTACATGTCTGCCCCTCGTGAACTACATTACACACTGATATCTGATCACTAGAACAACTCTCAGCTCCACAATTGCGAGGAATAATCTTTCAAGAACACACATCAAGAGTCTTGAGGAGCCTCAAACCTCGTTGGAGTGTCGATACCCATCATACAGCAAAGGCCTGATATTAAGATTATAAGCAAAGTGACAGCCTGAACACCATGGAAAATGAAAACAGAAAGAAGTCAGGTTACCACGAAACTTACAATTAAAGACGCAAAATGAACAAGCAGATTGAATGAGAAGAAGGTATGAAAACCAAAACGACCAAAAATTGGGGACACTGGGTGAGGCTAATCGACCAGTAAATGAACATCTGCAACTTACATCAGATGGATGAGAAAAAGAAATAAAAATTATTTGGCGGTGGTTATCATTCACTTGAATGACTACTAGACTAACAGTGCTACAGCCAATTCATAATGGGGTTCACTATTTGTTGGGGCCAAACCCACTTGCATGAAAGCAACACAGCACATGGTTGAGAGAAGTGGAAGACCACTTGCCCGAGGGGTTGGAAGCCGGCCTTCCTTTGGTGAGGTCGTAAGTTTGAGTCCTTGGCTCTTCTCATTTGAGTTAGGCCTTTGGAGAGATTTTTTAAAAAGAAAAAGAAAAGTGTTAGGGGCCTAGCTCTCCACCTTGTAGCAACAATGTCGTCCCCAACTTAACCACCCACTTGGGCTCAGTTGTGGGTATCAAAACATCTAGGTTCTAGTAGAGAGAGGTCCTCCACTTTATTCACCTCATGCTGGACAGTCCCTTGTCCAAGTTGGGACTATTCATTTGATCTACAACTCCTAACAAACACCACCTTGGATCATGCCTTCATTGCCCAGTGGGCATCAATAAATTGTTAGTAGTATCTTCCATATCAGTAACCAAGGTTTACACTCTTGTTTTCACCTAACGTTTCAGTAAGTTGAAGAACTGTACAATTCGGTCTAAAACAATTAGAAACGTTCCAAAACAATACATGGTACAAAATTACAAATCAAGACAATTGTTCCAGTCACCACTTGAACCAAGACAAAACTGAAGGAGATCTCATATAGGGTTTACGAGTTTACAAGCGTAAGGTTGGACTTGATTTGGGATTATTCTTGTCTTTACGTGTCTGGTTATTGTCTTTTTTATTTGGATTTTGAGTATATCTTGGGGTTTCCTTATTATAGTAGAATTTCTTATTTTATCCAGGTCATAGTTCTATTTTGGGTGGTTTCCTCTTCTCACTAGGATTTTATTATTATAATCTGATAGTTTAGAGACAGATTAGAATTAATTTAAAAGTGACATTTTCTCTTCTATCTTCTATCTTCTCCCTCTCCAACTCTCCTTTGGGATCAACATCAGAAACATTCTGAAATTCAGAACCATGTTGGCTAAGGATATCAAAGTGCCCCATATCCACAGTGAACATGTCCGGATGTTTGAGTCACAGTCAGGTCTGAATGATGGGGGAAGGGTCCAGAGGCCTCAGGCTCAACTATTTTATCTTTGACCAACTACCACCTTACTTTCCTCATTATCTAGATAAAAAACTTCATTAAACCAAGTTCCTTCATCTGTAACTGCAAAGTAAAAGAAAGAAGGTTAGGCAGTAACTTACAACTAGAAGCCCTTCCAGCATTGACGATTTAATCTGGCAAACTCCATCGCAGAATGTCCCATTGGCTGACCCATTTCCAATGGTACCTTCAGCAAGGAACCTATCAAGTTCTCTGTAAGAAGGGTATGGTACTAATCTGTATGGATCTGAAGCGTAGAGAACTGTATATGATGCACCCAATTTCTCCATAGCACTGATAAGCCGAGATAAGATCAGGCCTGCATATCCGACCAACCACAATCAATGCTCCACAATAGATAGAAAAATCCATGTAAGGACTTCCAAATTAAGACCACATTGCAAATCAGGATATTATGTAAGTATACCTTCTGACCAAGTCTGGTCAAGCTTCTCCGAAGAATGGGACCCTCCATTGCATAGAACGATCAAATCAGTTTGCCCCTTCTGCTTCTTTTCCATCCTTGAAATCAGATAGTCCTGCCAAAGAAAAGCATAAGATCTTCACAATAGATCTCTTTCTTCTTTTTCTTTTAATTTGGCAAAATTGTTATATATCCCTCATAACTTCAATGAATAGTATGAAGTTGTTAAAGTTAACTTACATGGACTGAGGGAATATCTGCAAGTTTCTTAAAGTCTTCAGCCTCTATAGAACATGACTCCAGGAAAGCAATATTATTTATTCCTAAGCCATGCGCACAAGTTTCTGTAAACCCTGAGAGCAAAGAACTTTCCATGGTCTCTTTCTCCTGTGATGCAGCTACATATGGAAATGCCCTGGAAAAATTGGATCTCATGAACGAAACCTGTGTAAAGGCACCAAAGAGTGAGCATACCAATTAAAACTTTCAAATCTTTTACTTCAGAGTCTCCGAATATGGCCAAGAAACTTTAATTTAATTCAACAGAGCAGATTAGAATCACCTCGAGCGAGTCCATGAGAGTTGTGTCTGCATGTTCATTTCTAGAAATATCCGAAGTTTGCAACTACAGATGGAGTAAGCATATCATATTAGTATATCTACGAGCATGAACAATTAGTTAAAAAAGGGTTTTTTGTAACTCATAAACACATATAGCACTCCTTAAGCAACCAGCAAACAAACTGCTAAATATGAAACTTAGAAGTTAGAAGTACGCTATCATGTGTCAATGCTCAATACCAGACACAGGCAGTCCAACAAAATTGATAACGACATATCTATATGGTTAAAAAATTAACAAACATACCACAAAACCAATAAAATGTTCATACCATATCTATAAGGATTGTAACTAAATACACATATATCATTTACAAACTATTAAATTTTTTTTTTTCGGAATTTACAAACTATTAATTTAACAGAATGTTAAAAATTAAAGGTGAAAAGGTAATTAAATTTGTAAATAACTGAATATAATTAAAATTCAACACATTTCCAAAATTCCTATTATGCTTCTATTTGTTCTAGTCATGTAGCAGACCAGGGAGCTCGAGCAGAATAACAAAACTAATACAGAGGCAGCAGAAATAGTTCACATAAAGTGCATTATAAGGTGAAATTTTGAACATATTAAATGTAATATTTAAGGCTCCTTACCTCTGTACCAACAAAAACAAGTGCAATATCTACAGATTGCTGAAGGTTCTCCCCAGAACACTACAAAAGATAATGAGCATGAGGTGTTAACGAGTACATTTAACATTCCCAAAAAAACAATTTTATGTAATTATTAAAGATTGCACAAAGTTGAAATAAAAAAGAAGAAAGTACCAGAAATTTTGACCAGCCCCCTTCAGAGAGAACAAACTTAGCTAAATCCTTCTGTGAGATGGTACGGTAGTCGACAGTTTTCTCCATACCATTGTACAAGGATCTGCAATGACGATTAGAAGTCATAAGAAATCAACTAGCTAGAAATTACTACCACTGAGAACTTGGTATTGAAGGAAGGACCTTCCAGTCAAAAGTTTTAAATCTGGGTTTCAATTGTCCCTAACTTAACTAAATATTTCACCAAGATGTTTTTAGTTTTGTATTGAGTTTGCCAACATTGGCATGAAACTGCTCAAAACCAGAACGGAAACTTAAAACTTTCAAAATGCCAATGGATATAACCTAGTTTCCATCTGTTGACACAGGAAAGAACACAATATACAAAACTGGAAGCTAATTGCAGTAAAAAAGAAGTGAAAATAAACAATAGATCCCAATTCATTCAAGTAAACATTATAGTAAAATCCAATACTTTCAACAAGGCCCCATTCCATGAAAAAATACAAAACCTAAAGAAGAGAAACCATACTCATGCTGGTGAGAAGACCATAGAAACGCCGGTACTGTGGATGGCAAGGTAAGCCCAAACGGGATCTGTGCCGCAACCAGAAACAATGCAACAAAAGCAGCAACAATTCCCTTCATCTCTTCCTAAGCAGATGAAAAATCATGTTGAAGACAATCAAGTAACCCTAATTAGAATTTAGAAAAAATCAACAGCAAGATCATGGCAACTACTGAAGCAGAAATATAGTAATCGAATTCATCACGATTTCCACATGAAATTCAAATATGTATGATCAAATATGAAAATCAGGAAATTTAAACCCTAAACAATAAACGAAATCTCAATTGAATTGCCAATTTGATGAACTGTAAATTCTAGATTTCAACAAAGAAGAAACGAAATTGAAGATCTGCAAATAAAAAAAAAAAACCCTAATCGATCGATAGAGATAGAAATCGAAAAGAGTTGTTGAGATGATTCACCTGAAGAAGAGCTGAGATTTGTTTTTTTTACTTTTTAGGGTTCGCGAGATGATTGATTGACTCCAAACACTCTCTTACGTTCGTTTTCGTTGAAGAAAGACGTTTACCTGTGCCGGTGATACGCACGATACTCTGATCCGATGCTTTTATTTACCAACTAACAAGGGCAGTTTTGGGAGTTTGAATATTTTGGATCGAAGAGTTGTCACTCGTGCACACGCATCTCGAGGAGATGGTTTGGATGTTGAATCTGCGTGCAGAAAACGCCTGGATTAGTAATGAAGGGTAATTTTATTCACCTTCTTGAAAGGTAAGTGATCAACACCACAATCATGGGTGGAACGGAATAACAAACTCACTCGCGGCTGGATGATTGGTGGTGTTGGTAACTCACGTTACAACTGGGGTCAACAAAATCACACCAGAAAGGAGACTAGTTTATCTTGACAACCCTCGGTGTCATTTGCCAACAAACCGACTTTTTCCCCCACGTGTAAGCTCTCAAATTATGTAGTGTGCTTTGATTAACCCCTTGGCAATTGGTAAATCTACCCTCTCACAAATTTCTTAATTTTTATATGTTAACACTGCACTTATATCTTTGTTGACACTGTATGTAGGTATTAGATGAATCTACTTGGATACGACCCATCTACTTGGATACAACTGGCGGGCTGATGTGATCTACGTAATGAGAAAATTTTCGTCACAAAATATCAGCTATTAGATCAAATCGCCTCTACTCACATTTAAGTAGATTGTAGGAATAAAAGTGAGCATTATGTGTGCCCACATGGAGACGACCCCAGTGCTGATGTGATCTAAAGGATAAGGAGAACTTTGTGACCAAAAAATAAAGTGGGTATTAGGTGGATCTACTTGTGGATGATACGTGGGCTGATGTTGATTTAGATGATAAATATATCATTGTCACAAAAAATCTATTATTGAATCATTTTGTGTCTAGCTATTGGATCGACTCCATGTACCACCTATAGTGAGGCATAAATCAAGTGTTATTATTACATAAATGTATTGAATATAATACATATGTTGGGACCCATATGTTGGGGAGATTATCCTAAAAAACATCATACCTTATATCATCTCTAAGTTATCTCCATTATTGAGTGTATGGGGAGCGTATGAATAAGAAAGACACAAAATAAATAAAAATTGGTGGGGTGAAATGTGCAATTGAGGGGTGAAAGTAGAAGAAAGAAGAAGGAGAAGAAGAAAAAACAACATTAGGACGGACAAACAACTCAACAGCTGAACCGTCCACCCCTTAAAAGTACCCCTCTCTCTGCCCTTTTTATTTTTTTAACCGACTCAAGTGGTTAGCTTGAACCGATCGATGTTATTTTGTAAAAAAATATTTAATTGGATCGGATAATGGATTGACTCGTCTCAAAACCGATATAAACCGAACTTAACGAAAATATAGAATATATAAATATAATATTACTTAGTTTGATTTATAATTATTTTATTAATAAAAATTTAAAATTTATCCAAAACTCAAAGATTAAATGGTATCCACCCATAAACATGGTAAAAACTAAAAAGGCTTTAAATTCAAAATATAAAATTTGATTAAAGAAATATCAAAGATAAACAACTATAGGATTAAAACAAAACCAATAATTCAAACTCACCTCAAATGGATTGGATGACAACTTAGAGTCCGAATAAATTGAATGACAACTCATCAAAACGGACCTATATTAAATCGAATATTAATTATTCAAAATAGATCGAATTTTAACCAATGTACACCCTAGTGCGAAGCACTTTACTAACTAATGTATACAATGGGCTAAAAATTGGACCCGTTCGACCCCACCTACCTATAAAGATTCGATCAGCAATCCGTGGGTATACGGGTGTCATCAGTTTGATCGGGAGGGATTAATTCGATCAGCAATCCGTGATTTGATTGGATTATATTGGATTGATCCGATTATCAAAAAATGAATATTTGGGACCATTAATTTTAGATTTTTTGGTTTATCTAGACTATCAAATTTAAGTTTTGTTGCTTACAACTTTACCATACAAAATTAACGAACATATATTTATCTAGGAATAATTAATAAAAATATATAGATATAATAAATATGAAATCAGGCTGGAACCCCAATTCTAGCTATGTTTTAACTTCCCACCCAGCTAACTTTGGCTTTTTAAATGCAACCCAAAATTTTTTTGTCTTTTGTACACATGGCATTTTAAGTTCTTTTTTCTGTTTTATAGTTTTTATTATTGACAAAATTACCATTCGTTTTTTTAAAGCACGTGAGAGAGAATTTTAGAGAGAGAAACTTGAAGTCGATCTCTCTGAGGTAGAGTTTGATCTTCTTCTTCAGCAACCTGCATTTCTGATCTGATAAGAGAGAGTGTGAAGTCTTCTTCTTCTCCAAATTCAGATTTGTCGAGTTTCCTGGGTTGGATAGACCTTTTCTAAGCTTTAATGGTGTCTTTTATCGTAAGTCGCCAACATCCTACCTTAACGATCTTCTCCGATTTGTTTTGGTTGGATTCCTGGCTAGTTTATGGAATTGGATTTTTGGTGGCGGTGGGTTAAGGTTGCAATTTTCTCGTTTAGATTGAGAAGAAGATGACGTGGCAAATTTTAGGGTTTTGTTTAGTGAAGAAGAAAGAGATCGTGGGCTTTTAGGTTTCAAATTAAGTCAGGTATAAAATCACCTGAAATGATTTGGTATGGCTTATGTAAACTGGGTATAAAATCATCTTCTTCTTTTTTTTATTTAATTTGTTATTCATTTTTGTAAAAAAAAAATGAGATGCAACTGTTTGCAAAGGCTATGCAACTGTGAGGTGCAAGTGAGATGCAAATGAAGTGCAAGTGAGGCGCAAGTGACATGCAAGTGAGGTGCAACTGTGTGAAGTGTTATGCAACTGAGGTGCAAATGAGATGCAACTGAGGTGCAAATGACATGCAAATGACATGCAACTGAGGTGCAAATGACATGCAACTGAGGTGCAACTGACATGCAACTGTATAAAATTGTTCATTCAAATTATGTTGATGTCGTTTCATTGTGTTTGTTTGTTTTTGTATTTTTTCAGTGACATGCAAATGAGGTGCAAATGAGGTGCAAATGACATGCAAGTGAGATGCTACTGAGATGCAAGTGAGGTGCAACTGAGATACAAGTGAGATGCAAGTGAGGTGCAAGTGAGATGCAACTGAGATGCAAGTGAGGTGCAAGTGAGATGCAAGTGAGATGCAACTAACATGCAAGTGAGGTGCAAATGATATGCAAATGACATGCAAATGATATGCAAATGACATGCAAATGAGGTGCAAATGACATGCAAATGAGGTGCAAATGACATGCAAATGACATGCAAATGAGGTGCAAATGACATGCAAATGAGGTGCAAATGACATGCAAATGAGATGCAAATGAGATGCAAATGACATGCAAATGAGGTGCAAATGACATGCAAGTGAGATGCAAGTGAGGTGCAAGTGAGATGCTACTGAGGTGCAACTGAGATGCAAGTGAGATGCAACTGAGATGCAAGTGAGGTGCAAATGATATGCAAATGATATGCAAATGAGGTGCAAATGACATGCAAATGAGGTGCAAATGACATGCAAATGACATGCAAATGAGGTGCAAATGACATGCAAATGAGATGCAAATGAGGTGCAAATGACATGCAAATGAGGTGCAAATGACATGCAAATGACATGCAAATGAGATGCAAATGACATGCAAATGAGGTGCAAATGACATGCAAGTGAGATGCAAGTGAGGTGCAAGTGAGATGCTACTGAGATGCAAGTGAGGTGCAACTGAGATGCAAGTGAGATGCAAGTGAGGTGCAAGTGAGATGCAACTGAGATGCAAGTGAGGTGCAAGTGAGATGCAAGTGAGATGCAAGTGAGGTGCAACTAACATGCAAGTGAGGTGCAAATGATATGCAAATGACGTGCAAATGACATGCAAATGACACGCAAATGAGGTGCAACTGTGTTCTAGTGTTTTTAATGTTACATAGTTACAGAGTAAGAATTCAATGTTATCCCCTGCTACATTAAAACTACATTCAGACTACTGTGAGTGCTCAAGAGGATTATCCCCATCGTTTTCAACTTCAAACCATCTGTTTCAGATCTACATCGAACTTTTGTAACAGATCTACAACATATTCTTCGTCAAATCATCTCCAAAATTACAGATTAATCTGTACTAGATCTGAAAAATACGATTCAACAGCAATCTCTCTCTTTCTGATCTCAACGGCAGTTTCTTCTCGTTCTCTTCTCCGTCGAAATCGCACACTGAAATCAGCTCTTCTCGTTTCTCTCTCCTCCCTTTCTTCTCTTTTTGGTTTTTATGGGAGGGTATTATTGTCTTTCAATCTTTTTTGGGTTTTATTTAAAATGTTAATGTTGGGTGGGGTGGAACCTAAATGTGAGGGTGATTTTGGGTTTATTTCCCATTGCTTGTATAATAAACATCGGATTGTATCGGTTAACATCGATTTCGACTGGATCAATCCACCAAACGATCCAATATCATTTTAAAAACTCACAATGGATCCTAACCAATTAGCCAATTTAATCGATTTCGATCCAATGTTTTTCGTCTTAGATCGGATGGTCGTTCTGGATAAATTATGAGGTTTAAGCTTGGGCTTGATTAGATAAATGACTGAACCCATCAAATTTTGGAGGGATATTGCACCATGTCTGAAACATCCCCATTGTTCCCCATCAAGTGGGATTGTGAGACTCATATAGAGGGAGATACTCTAATAGACTAATTTCTGAAGAAGATGTTCTTATCACTATATAGAAATCAATTCATTCATAAAACTTATAATCCAATCAAAAGTTAAATAGAAGATGATTTAAAAAATAATTAGCAAAATAAAAATAAAAAAAAACTTCATAGAATTTTTAAGGGTAAAAAGTTATAGAATGATAAGACCATGAAAATAAAAAGATTCAACTTTTTTTACCACTTGCCCAATTAAAAAGAATAATAGTACAAAAAGGCTTTAACGACACAATTACATAATGAACGCATTGAACAAATTAGGAGTAGTGCTAGAGGCACAAGTTGACCTCTAATAGAATATAACAAAGCATATAACAAAGCATTATAGAAGAAGGACATCAAAATGAACGTATATTTTTTAGAGAAAATTGTCAAAAATTCACCTTCATAGGTGTCAAATACAATTTACTACACATACTTTTATCTTTTATACAAAAATTTATATTTAAAAATTATATATCCATTTATTCACTTTTTAATATCAAAATATCTAAAAACTCTATTTTGATGTACTTTTGGTTCCAATTATACCCTTATTTGATCTTTTTATGTCATCATAAAGTATAGGTAGAGGAGAGATTTGTTATTTTTTATTTTTATATTTTAAATTATTATATCTCTTAAACTAAAAATCAGATTTTGACCAATTTTATATATTTGAAAAGCTTTCGTCGAGATTTTCGAGATAAGATCAGTCAACAATATTTTGTTCATAAAAAAAAATTATTACGAATTTTTTGCAAAAATATTTTTGCAAGCGGTTTTTAATATCATATTTCGACAAAATTTATATATTTGGAAAGAACTAATCGAGATCTTCACTTTCTATTTTGCTGTTTTTTATTTTTGAATCATAAAAATTTGAATTTAGATACAAATTAGTTAAAAACTTTCTAAAACATAGTTTTATGTTCACAAAATATAAAAATATTTTTGTACTTTGTTTTTTTGTCAAAGTAGTAGTATGTTTATTTGTGCAAAATTATTTTTGCACTTTCTTTTTGTCAAAGTAGTAATACGTTTATTTGTGTAAAAATATTTTTGCATACAGTTTTTTAGTAACAGATTTTGACGAAATTCATATATTTAGAAAGCACTCGTCGCGATCTTCACTTCTTCTTTTGCTATTGCCTGATTCTGAAGTATGAAAATTCAAATTTGGTCCAATTTAGATAAAAAAAACTAGTTAGAAATATAGTTTTATGCTATGTAAATTTTTTTAGAAAAAAGTATTGTTGACTAGTCTCATTTCGAAAATCTTGGTGAATTACTTATGATGGATCAGAAGTTAGTGATTTTTATGTACTTCTCGCATGCATTTTATAGTGTATCTTTGCCTTTAAAAATATTATCTTGGGCAATAGTTATAAATTCGCAAACCATCTTTTATTTACTTATTAAGAGCTCCGAATTTTTTAATTCTAATTTTACTTATGGAATTGCATTGATGGGATCTTGCGTAGAAACAGGTGATATTTTAGTAGGTAAATTAACGCCTCAGATGACGAAAGAATCATCGTATGCCCCGGAAGATAGATTATTACGA
>MVGT01003464.1:384970-418229 GCA_002174775.1 Macleaya cordata | reverse complement strand
TACTCTTTTTTTTATGGCTTAGAAACTTTAGAATGACATGATTTTTGGGGAGGATGATCTACTTGTGGAGTAGGTCATACTCACCAAAACTCAAACCTTAAATTATCTTCATGTGGCAAAATATCCCTCCTCCCACACTAAAGCAATGTCAAACCAATTCGAGCACCCCATCAAACTTTAGGGGTGGGCTTTTAAAGTTTCCCTAATATAGAAGTCAGGTTCAGGTTGCTACCGTTGCATAATGTAAGCCCAAACCAACTTTAGGTTGGGTTTTTAAGTCTCAACTTGAACCCAATTCAAAGTACGCAAGACCAGCCCAAACCCGACAGAAGGTCAGGTTCTTCTGGGGCAGCCCTACCATACCTAGAAGATCTTCTAGCCAAAAAACCCACCCAAATCTACAAGAGGTTAATCAGCAAAGATCATCAATATATATTTCACATGGAGCTCTAATCATTAGAAAATGACAACAAAACCAATTCTCACATCTCAAAATTAGCTAAAAAAGAACGTTTAAAGCCGGTTCAGGCAACTTAATATTAGATGGCTCTGTTTTGAGCCTTGAAGGCGCCTCTCCTTCTATCTTTTCTGTATACTCAATTCTGGGACAGGCCTTTGCCCATATTTACCTCGATCATGAATTAATGGAGTTGCAGGTGAGGTTGAGATAACCATGGACTTGTTGAACAAGGTCCAGCTCTGTGATAAAATGGACGAGGCTATTCCAGTCACCAATGCTCTCAGTATTTGACTTCTATGTTTGACTTCGACATTCCATAAGATCATTCGAGAGCATATCTTTGACCTTCCAACGCCAAGCCTGTGTGTGCTATCTCCCCTGCAATGCAAATAATCATCGGATGATGTATTTCTGCCATCTGTCACACTCTCATTTAGAAGGGATGGGTGAGTTATAAACGAAACAATGTTTAAGTGAGCCCACAATCATACATGAAGAAATGCATCCACGCCCAACTAATTGGCCTATTAACCATTAATAAGAGCAGGGATGCATACAGACCGGGAAGCTGCTAATGAGTAACGAAATAAGTCGTGTCAAAGTTAAATTGGATGATACTCAGTGTTTCAGATCTAAGGTTGTCGATACAGTCCAGTCTTACATAGCATAAAAATAAACATACAAAGAAAATCAATAAAGGAGTAACTAACCAAAGTGGCTTTAGCATGAACAGTTCTCTCCTGTTGGACTGTAGTTATTTAGTTTGCTTTGCCTGATGAAGGATTACGGCCAAACTGAATGATCATTGGTTTGCCTTTGAATACGTATCCATTCACTAGATTCTGCAATCATTTATATTGTAAAAGATTGAGTTTTGAGTGTTTTATCATCATTCAAATTGACAGATAAAAACATAAAAAGAACAATAGAGATGGGACTTTTTTTTTTAGGTGGTCAATTAAGTCCCAATATGTTAGTTTTAGTTGACAATAAATGTAAGCAAACTTCAGAAATCAAGGGGCAAGGCTGGTGCATGTGATATTTAAAAGAAAAAACAACATCCCAACTAAGCATTTTGAGCATAAGAGGGAGTGAAAAGTGCAACAAAAAGTGGAATACTGTTTTGGGTTTCTTTCATGCCAAGCTAAAGGCTCATCCTTGAACAAAAACCATTTGGCCTTTTGTAAAGAAATAGATACTTCAGAAACAGATGTGTGGCCTGCTGTGGTCAAATCGAGTTTATGTCCAAAGAATATGGTGTCTAGATTTCTCTCATTTAACAATCTGCTAAGTACGAATTTTCCCATGATCAGAAATGAGATATTTTGTCTCATTTGGACAAATACCAGATCTACTGATAAATAGGAAAAGAAACTATATATGGAGTTCAAGGACAAAATATATAATGGTCCTTCCCTCTTGGGCCAAGGGTGAGCTAAATCATTTGCTTACGGAAATATTCCGAATTAAGAATTGCTTCAAGCTGATTCACCTAGGTTTCTGCGACATCTAATCCTTTTATAGGTTCCTTGCCAAGACAGATTGAAGCAATCCAAGAATAAGGCTTGAAATTGATTAGTAAAATACCAAGCACTAAAAGGAGTTGCTTGTTTTGTATTTACAAACCCCATATGAGGTTGTATGATTCAATTTAGGAAATAGGACTGTTTCTAAGGTTTTTTTGGAGGGCTGCGAGTAACAAAAATATAATCACAAAACTGCTTTTTCTTTTTAATATTTCACGATGCAAAATTTCTTTATATGAAAGACGAAATTTAGAATTAAAATAATATAACACACACAAAGCAGCACCAACAGAGAGAAAATAAGGTTTGCGTGTCAAATCAGTCTGGAAGCTACGTTACCAAAGCATGATGAGCAAGATCAACTGATGGAAACGTAACAAAAGCTTGACCCCTCATTCTTCCCTCCTGAAATGCCAAAAGTTACATTTAGTTTTAGGGACTTAAAGATTAGGCTACTATAAGCCACTCGAAGATGATATATTAATCAACAAGAGAAAAACTTCTCAGTTACATCAATTTTGTTTTCAAGATACATCTCTACATTAAGTTTTCATCATTTGATACATGAATCATTTAATAACCCCAATAACAAAAAAAATGCACGCATAATGAAAATTTTAGTAATAAGAAATCAAGGACTTTAATGTTTCCTTGTTGATAAAGCCTCTGACTTTGGAGAAGCAGCAAACAAGAACAAGAAGAGGAAGACTGCATCTTCTGTTCTTTTCCCCTTTTGCCAAAATCTTAATCCTCAATCAACTCAAGCAAACAAGTCACCAAGGAATTTTCGAAAATTTCAGACGATAAAATAAGTATATAAAATCAAGCAAAGAACAAAAAGCTAAACCCAGTAGAGCAACATGAATCTAGCGATCTGACCTGCATTAGCTTAACATTCAGACCAGATTTAGCTGCCTCAGCACTTCCAAAAACCGATCCTGCAGGTGAAATACGAGTAACACAAATTGAAGAACTTTATGATACAGCATGCAACAAAAGAAAAAGCATTAAATCAGAAATTAGATTTCCATCAGCACAAAGGGTTTAGAAACATTCAAACCACAAATTGCTCTGATCGTCCAAACTCAGATATTTAGAAATGACAAAAAGAAATTTGGTAATAAAGCAAAGGGTACCATCACATTCCTAAAAGAGGTAATCTGGACTTTCTCCAGAAATTTAATGAGCATACCAAATATGAAGCAGAAATCATCAACGACCACGTCTTTAGCCAAGTTTTTTATGTACAACACAGTAGCAGGATTTCCAGCTGAGTAGTTCTGCATAAATGCAAAGTAGAATGCCTAAACTGATTACTCACCAGAGAAACTTTCTTCGGCAATGTCATATTGGTTCCACCCCAAATAATTCATAGATAGAATGCATATATAAAAATTTTCATGTGTTTTAATCTCTTTGCAATTGTTACAGCCTCTCCTGATTGGCATTTCAGAAAATTGCAAGTAGCTGAACACCCGCGAAATCTCAACAACAATGGAAAGATAGCAATGAAATTGGAACAAATATAAGAAAATTGCCTAAAAAAATCTACGTTTATTTATACGTCAATTGTTGACACATGCACTTGGAATTTAAAAGAACAAAGTTCACATCATGAAGCTTTTCCAATTTTGATATACCTTAAACATAGGAAGTGATAGTATTTCTTCCGGAGGCAACTTTCCACTCTTTATGTCTTCTGGTGTAGCATACTGTTTTAGCTCCAAACCCTCATTGCTTGGCTCAGCTGGTTCTGTCATGCTGTTGTCATCATCCTTCACATCACTTTGTATTGGTTTGGGTGCAATTTTGATCTGCGATCAGAACAAAGAAAAAAAAAACATGATTCTATTTTTTTTTTAAAGAAAAAAGCACGCATCCTGCCAACCGCTGATTTCTAGGGTGAGAGGATTTACCTGTAGCACCGTATTTTTCTTTTTTATCATGGGAATCTCCTTTGGAACCAAACTGGCTGTTTTTAATCCCACAGCCTCATGAGCCACATCTTTATCAACTGCTGGACCTACAATAGCTTCTCGTCTGGGACGCTTTCGACCATGCTTTGATGCTCTTGGAACCCCAGAGTAGCTTTTGTCATCATCATCACCATCACCCTGGGAATATTGAGCATGAATAACTCCTGAACTATAACTCAGGGACTATACAATGGGTGAAAACTTCATCACAACATATTATGGATTCGGACAAATCTTGAGTTTGTATTGAATCTATTGACATCATTTATGTAGATGTACATAATACCACGGTTTCTTTGTCTTTGTAGAAAATATTTATATGAAAAATTGGGAGTGTCGAAAACTATATTTTTAAGTTCATAAGATTCTGAAATCTCAACATTCTTATGCAACATTGAGAACTAAAAAATGAAGTTTGAAGGATAAATAAAATCAGCAAAGGAATACCTCTTCCGAAGACTCCATCTCAGACTCATCACTTGATAGATCAGCCAAATGAGGCTTTGCAGCTAGCGGAGGAGGTGGTGGTGGAGGTGCAGGAACTGAAGTTGGTAGAGGTGGAGTGGGCAATGCCATACGGAATGGAGCTGGAATGTTCATTTTGTTCATCAAATGTAATACCTGCTACCAAATGTTCCAATTTAAGAGAAGATAATATGGATTTCATGATAATAGAAAACTTACAATTTTCTAAATGAAAACGACTACTAGGACATGAAAAATTAGTCTATTGTACAGGAAATCAGTGATATTACCTGCGTATAAAAGCGAGGAACAGCAATAAGAGCATTCACAATGTTTGTTAGTATATTTCCATCAGGAGGTGGATATGCATACCTACAATCAGAGCATTCACATTGCAGATTACTAAGATGTAAAATATTCATTGTATTTTACTATCAACTTGTAAATCATTGGCAAACCCAGAAATCAGGATGCATATTAACGTACTCGAGATGAGGAGGAAATGGGTATTCCACTCCAAGTCTTGCAGCTATAGGTTCACCAACAGGGAGAGACCCTGGATTAGCTCCTTTAGTAACGTTTCCAGTAAAGTTTGCATCTTTGATCAATGATGCAGGTAGACAACTTGTGTCCTTTCCAAATTGTGCTTCGCTTTGGAGATTCTTATTATCTGACGTTTGCTTACTCGCTCTTTCAACCGATAAGACTTTGCCAAGAAACCTTAGCCTGAGAGGTACCCATAATCAGTCAAGACTAATTGATTAAACACGACTAATTTTTCATATTCCATTTTACAGCTGCAGGTGAAAGAGAAAGCTAAATAGGTAAAGGAATGAGATACATAAATGAAATCAATTTAGCTTAACAAAATATGAATTTCAGCGACTTGGGTGACTGAACAGGAAATTTAATTAAAATTAATGGTAAGCAAGAAAAGAAGCCAAAGTTTCAGTGACTTAGAGTACTTGTTCAGTTGCCTTTGTGCTTGAGAAGCCAAAGTTTCATCCTTGAAATCCACAAATGCACAGTTCCTCAACCTGAAAAAAAAACATAAAACCAATCTTGCATATTTTAGTCCCATTTATACTAACCCATCACTAAATAGAAAAGAAGAAATTTATGAATTGGGTATCCAATTGAAGTTCTTGGGTCCTAAAAGGAACAGAAGACGTGGTCTTCAAAATAAATACACCAAAATCAATTAGAGGCGAAAATCTAGCAAACCCATATAAAAGACGGAAATGATTGAACATGAGTGAGTCAAAGAATTGCTTCAAAGTAAATTACAATCGACAAAAAGAAGAAAAATTCAAAAGACCCAGTTGAATGAAATTACAAAATCTTGAAGTTGTTAAAAGGAGTACCTTCCACCAGAGCAAGGACGAACAGAGGAAGCACCGTAGTGAGAGAAGAGGCGAGAAAGTGTCTCGGGAGGTATGGCTTCGGGAAGATGCCTAACTAAAAGGGTCCCTACTGATTCTTCTTCTTGTGAGAGAGGCTTCGATGTCTGCATCTGAGGAACAAAATGCTGTTGCTGCTGAGGACGACAACCAGTAAAAATTAGTTCTCAAGTTTTCTATCTCCATGAATCCTCTATAAAAAGATAGATTTTTTAAGGAATAATTTTGAAGGGTTCATGAAAAATTGAGTCAGGTTAATATACTTACCAACAAAACTACATTTTAAACCTGATCTCTTGCAACTAAGCACAAAGCAAACAAGTATAATAAACAACAATTTAATCTACAATTTGCTATTTGACATTTCAGCTCAGTATAAGAAAAAGAAAGAGCAAAAGAAGATGAACATACAATTCGTTTCTATCAAATATCAAACTTAATTGTCTTACTTTGCCTGATTTTCTGTGAAAATTGAGCAAGAAACCGAAACTCAACTAACCCACAACTAAAAACCCATGAAAATCAATCAGACTCAAACAAGATTCTAATAAGAAATCTAAAACATATAGTACTGACATTTGACATTAGAAATTAAAAAATCGAAACTAAAACATACCTAGGGCTTTTTAGAGGAGATCTTTGAGTGGGTGTGAGAGGCGATGAGAGGATGATGACGATGATGATGATTGTTGAGAGTTGAGAGTTGGAGGGTAAAATCGAAAAACTTAACACATTTTCCCTCTTCTTTCTCTTCTTCTCTGTCGACCCACGTTGGAACGGAGCTTCGTTTTTCTGTTTTTAAGAAGGAATCGCTGGTCAACTTGTTTTGACCATCTTGTGTCTGCTAAACCAGTAAGTTTTGGGCCTGTTCAAAATGCATTTGTCATATGGTGAGCCTGCCTAAATAATGAGCCCGCCAACAACTTTTTTGGTAGTGCTCATAAAACCTCCCTTGTGCAAACTTGGGTTTTGAAAAATACAGGCCCAATATAGATATAATTAATAATTGGGCCAGGCTTAGAAAAAGGCCCAACTGGACGGCTCAACACCATTTGTGACCCGTTTTAATTTTTATTTTTATTTGTGATGGGGGCTATTGCTCAATTATTAGAAGTACCGACAAAACGCGCCATGAATAATGCAGAGCATCAATAATCAACGATAGGAAAATACTCAGATGTTTTTGAATTGTGCAAAATCTTCTAATATATTTAAATTTATTTGATTCAAACGAGATTTGAACTTAAATCTGCACTATCAACAATAGAGTTTACTAACAAAATTAGTTGTCATTTGTGACATTAAAAGTAAAATTTGCTAGACCCCTGTAGTTATTTACTTATTTAAATATTCATAATTTGAGATAGTTTTATTTGCCCTAAAAAAATAGAGATCTCGACCAAAATTCAACAGTAACGAGACAAGACAAATCGTGATAGCGTCTACGGATACTTCATTCAATTTATTTGTAATTTTGTATGAATGCATTCTAAAACAAAATCTTGATCCTTGTGCATCTTAGCTACAAAACAAATCCCAATTTTTTTTTTTTTTTTTTTAATTAGAAGCTCAAACAAAACCATCATGATTAAGATTAATAACCGATAATTAAGCTTATCGTTGAATGTCTAAAATTGAATACAAACGTCCACGCGGATAACAATATCGACACTCAATCGAAACGTCGATAATCCAAAATTAAGGTAGATGTGGTTTCCTTTCGGAATCTAATAATATTGATGGTTTAACAAAATATCCTAATCTAGTTTCATTTTGGAAATCGCTTATGTACTAAGCATTGCCAAAACTAGTTACAAAGCTTGATAAACAGGTTAATTAGGTGACTCACATTTTAAAGAACCAAATTGATCATGATATCTACTAATGAATGACCTAACTAAAAGACTCAAACTTGCCACTGTTACTAAAATTTAAAAACTGTGAAAATATGATTTTTGGAAAGAATTCTTTGCTACAAAAAAAAAACCCAAAAAATTTGGTTTCAAATTTTCATAACATTAAAGTTTATGAATAACATTTTGACGGAAATGCTTTTTGAAACGACGGTTTGCTAGGCCAAATCCAAGAAGCTGATATGATATGTGAGACTCACAACCTTTTCTCTCCCAATAGTAGTTTGAGACAATGGTTAGCGGGATCGACTATACTACATATCCTTTTGGTATTTGATGGGGCAAAATAGCATTACTCACATTTTGATGATAAATGACTACATGTTAATCGGCAAGTGGGCCCAAAATAATATGCCACTTGGCAAACTACAGTTAGATATTTGACTTTAGCCCATTTTTTAACACATCACCAGCTGAAAAACTGTTTCTTAGATTAATAAAAAGAGAAAGAATCTATACATAATTTCTCTTTGGGGGTTCATTGTCAATTTGCTGGAGGGAAGTAGCTAGAGAAGAGAGATAACAAATAAAACGGCGATGGTCCTTTTGCAACGGTAATTGGGTCCCGCCACGTCACCTTCCACGAGAATGTGCTGTCCTGACGTGGCGAACACAGATAAGTCGAATAGAGATACAAGATGACGTCAGCTGATGCAAGCTCAACGTAAGCTTTTAATAAGTTGTATGTTTTAATTTACCTGTATCCTCATGAACCTAGCCAATCCTAAAAGCCTACTATGAGTTCACAGATACAAATTCACCCTTGGGGGGCCCACCACTTGTTCTACGTGGATGCTGAGTTGGCAATCAGAGAAGCCGTTGGATTTGCCACGTAAACAATACCCCAATTTGTCATCCTTACGTTTACTGCAATTTTCGTGTAGAAATGAATTTGCCTTATAAGGAAAGACCCCCCAATAAGAGAAGAGCAAGAGTCATGTTTAATTACACTGCCGGTGCAGTGGAGGAGTTTTCATCGGCACTCCACAGACGTCATTAGCGAGTGGTCTCTACGTGAGAAATTGATGCTTTATCGCACGTGACTAATTGAAGCCCGGAATTTGATGCAAGATCTCAGGATGATTGGATGAAAAGAGTGTACTGTCTGTAACTACTGTTCTAATGCTTATCTTAGCTGATCCTGTACTTCTGATGTTGTGTAACTTATGCTACTCCTAAACCACAGTACTGTTATGCCACTTGTCAACCTCTTTGGGGCCCACTAGAATCAAGTCTAGCGATTTCCAACCGTTGATTCAATCATTCATTAGTCATAGGATTGAAGAACGAAGTCATCATGATTTGATATGACAAATTGGATGACTGGGTCAGTTGCCACGTGGCTGAAAGGGGTAAGAAGGGTGGGATGTGAAATGTTATTACAGTACAACTGAAGTAGAGGATGCGATGTTGAGGAGCCAATGATAAGATACGCGGTGGAAAGGGCAAAGGGCGGTTAATCTGAGCCAGGAAGTCTGAAAATGGAACGGACGCTTTGCTTTGAAAAGAAAGGAAAGTTTTATTATTATTATTATTATTTATGGAGGAAGCAAATCACATGAAGCAGCCAGCCAGCCAGGCCAGGCCAGCCAGCCATCGGCCGCTTTCTTCTCTTGCAATAACCGATATATTTCTTCCCCTTCACAACTTTCTCATTCTCATCCTCCCTCCCCCTCCTTTAATTGTTTTTTTTTTTGTTTTTTCTGTGTACAGTGCTAGTGTCTATTGTTGTTAATAGTTTAAATTTAAATTCATTTTGTTTGAGTTACGATCGATCTCATAAAAAATAAGTTTATTTTTTAAAAAATTTAAAAAAAATAAAAAAAAGAAAGAAAAACTGATATATTATTTACCACAACATGCCATATTTATATTTGGATTAGACCCATCTCAAATAAAATGTCTAAAAATAATGAATCAAATTAATTTGTGTGAGAAAATTAAAGGGCATGCAGTGAAAACAAAGAATATATCAATGAAATTAATAATGGGTTCATGTTTCTATTTAATATATATAATTTTAATGAGGTTTAAAAGGTGTGAAATGTGATAGAGAGCTAGCTGCTTGTTAGTAGGGTTTGATCAATAACAGTAGTTCATGTGTGTCTTCATGAGGTGCATGAACTGTTTTTAAGTTTATCTAGGATGAATGAATATACATGATGGTATACAACTCATCTGATTCTATGTGCTGATTCTGCTGATGAACTTTACACAGATACTGTTTTGAAATTTCAACTCTCTCTCTCTCTCTCTCTCTCTCTCTCTCTCTCTCTCTCTCTCTCTAAATTAAAAGACAAGCACCCATAGATTTTGGAGAGACATTCATTGAACCAATAATTAATTTAGTACAAGGAAATGAAATAATATTCCCTTAATTATTCTCTCTAATACATCAAAATAATTAAAACCTGAACAAATCCATTTTATTAAGCAAGTACTTAATAAAATTGACAACTTTATTAAGTAATTAGTACTTTCTTTTGGGAATTTCATCGATATTTGAATCATGAAACTAACCCATCTCTAACATGAAATTAAAACAAGCTAGTTATCATATTAATAATACTAATTAAGAGAGCTTGAAGATCCCCTTTCTTTCTGTATGATTTCTATTTGAATCATCGTGAAATTAACCCATCTCTAACATGAAATTAAAACAAGCTAGTGATCATATTAACAAGCAAATAACAAAATTCACTAATTAAGAGAGCTTGAAGACCCCCTTTCTTTTTATATAAGTCCTTATTAATTAAGTCATATCACAGCATAATTTCATGATAAGATCAAAATAACATTAGAACTGCATCAACCCCATTACTAAAATTAAACAAAGAAGAATTAAAAAAAAAAAAAAAAAAAGAAGCAAAAATACACTAAATTCAACAAAAGAATTAATAGATGGGTTGTAATATTCATGATGATTATGGGTTACTTCTCTATAACAAATAGAACTATAATCTGTATCGTCTGGACGGTATGATATCTACACTGTAAATCTGATCATATGCGCACCCAAGGCCTTCTCTTCTGTGTAAACTGCGAAGACGAAAAACCTTCAATTTTGGAAGCCGGCCGGCGCCAGATCCTAACACAAACTGATTCTTAATAATATATATAAATCTATATTGATCATAAGTAGTTCCACAAACAATCCAAATCTACTAGATGAGTATCATCCGAAGAAGGCCCATGATGATCAAGATCCTCATAACAACTATTGTTTCCCATGTCATGTTTCGAAACCATACTCGACGAAATTTCCGTAGTGTTCATATCGGTGCTCAGTCCGGTATCCTGCGAGTGGCTGATCATGGATTGGTTTGATGTGAATTGCTCCATCTTACACTGCCTCTTTAGATCATATCTTTGATCATGGGTTTGATCAGCTAGAGCTCTTAAGATGGCCTGATCAGGACCACTGGTGAAGTTGGTGGTTGGAAAGCTTGGAATTGCATTGACATTAGTAGTACTTCTCTCCTGGTGCAAGTAACCACCCATATTTGTGAGAGGAATTTGAGGGTAGAAGATGGATGAGTTTTGAGGTGTAGTATTAGATGATTGCTGATTCATGTTGTAGTTGTAATTGGATAGAATAAAGCTCTTGTTGTCTTGTTGTTGATGATGATGATGACGATGATCATCCATGCCTGTTGAGATGTAAGGAGGCTGATTTCCATCCATGAATCTCCCCGATTTCGTCGTCTTGAATTCGTCTACGTCGGTGTTGATCAGATAACTTGAACCAGGTCTGTTTGAATTGAAATTAGGAGGATCCATAAGAGGTGGTAATGAAGGAGAATTAATCATCAAGAGATCATCCCCTATAGAGTTCATTCTTAATAGGCCTGAATATGGACTTTTCTTCACCCCATTGTTCTTGTGAAAAACCCTACAAACAACCCACTCATCCTGCAAAAAATAATAAAATTAAAAATTCAGATTATTTCTTAATTAAGATTCTCAAATTATACTCAAACAAATTAAAAAAGAAAGGAAAAAAAGAAAGAAAAAAAGGGGAGGGCCCATACAAAATCTCAAACAACTGTAAAATGATGAAGATGAGAAAGATTGAGAATCCATAAAAATTGAAGTTAAAAAGAGATAAAAGGATGAGAGAAAAAGCAATTACCTTTGCCGTTTTAGGGAGGTTGTAGTAAGAGAATTTGCCATCTAGTCTGTATTCATGCATGACCCAGTTGGTCTTCTCTCCTTTAGGAGCTCTTCCTCTATAGAAAACAAGGGTTTTCTTCATACCAACCAAACAACCCTTTCCTTTGTAGATCTCTTTATCCTTACCTGTTGCCTTCCAGTACCCAGCTTCTGTTGCTCTATTTGTTCTCATCCCAGTTGGGTACTTTCTATCTCTCTGGCAGAAAAAATACCACTCTTTCTCTCCCATCTTTGCCTGTTCTGCAAAATTATAATTCACAAGATACAGAATTAGATCCAAATCAAATCAATTTAATTTCTAGAGAGAGAGAGAGAGAGAGAGAGAGAGAGAGAGTTTTTAGAGAGAGAAAGAGAGAATTTACTTACTTGGTAGATCCCAAGGCTCAGACTTGTTCAAATCTACTTCTCCAATAGCTGTAGCAGTAAATTTGATATTGAGAACCTTTCTTGTAAGATAATGGGTTATGATCTCTTCATCTGTAGGATGAAATCTAAAACCAGGAGGCAAATCTATAGAGTCTTCTGCTTTGTTGATTAGTACTGGAACCTCTTCCATGACCTTAATTTTATTTTATTTTTTGACAAAAACACTTCTGGTTACACCCAAATTAAAAAACCCAAATTCTAATCAAAATTATGAATCCAACAAATTAAACCCAACCAAGAAGATAGAACTTACAAACTTTTACACCAAAAAAACATGCAACAACATAAACCTGAAACCAAAGAACAATTACAGAAACCAATAAAAACCCAGAAATGAAAGCTAGAGAGAGAAAGCTAGAGAGAGAGAGAGAGGGGGGTGATGTCAATTTCTAGTTGAAGGAGAAATCGAGGGTCAGTTGAAAAAGAAGAAGATGGTAGACAGAGAAGGTAAGGGTTTAAATAGAGAGTTGTTTACGTGCTTAGCAAGTAACTTCTCAAAGAAGCCTCAAGGTCTTCTTTGTTTTTTATTACATTATTAATACACTCAACATGTAATTTTCTCTCTCTAAAAAAAAATCTCATAAGATTCTAACACTAATTAATCTGTTCTCTAATACAGTGAGACTTTGTCATAAAGTCAAATGGTCAAGGGGGTAAACACAAATTACTTTTGTGAATTTAGGGAGGTATATCTAATATTATCAACTAATAGGAGGTAAATAAGAAAATATTATTAATTTGGAGGTGGCTAGATAGTAATTAATTAAGGTTTTAAGTACTACTGTGGAGCTGTGTTGTGGTTTCTTTGCTGTGTGCCGGCTAAAAACAGTTGTAAAAAAAGGTGGGGGATGAGAAAAAGTAAAGGGAACCCATGTTTCCGGTACCGTTTTCACATTAAAAAAATCCAAATCCAAAACCTAGCTGAAATGAAGGAAAACTGTCCATATATCCAGCACTACCCTCCTCAAAACCTAACCCTAGAAGAGGGTTTTTTTTTTTCATTTTTAGCCCCATTTATTTCTAAAATATTTAATAACTAAGACCTAGTTGAATAAAAAAGAAATTAAGTTAATTCAAAGTAAAAAAAATTAATTAAATGTAAGCTTAATTCAAAGTATTAATCAAGAGTGAGAAATTAATGTTCTTAATTATTTCCTTTTGTGAGCTGTCCTTTGAATTAAACCACTCATTAATTTTCAACTGAAAATGTCAAACATAATCTCCAATTTCAGAGTTGAAGATTCAAAACTCAAGCTCAGCTCAACTTGGGTATTGTTGGATTAGCTGCTTATTAAGCTAATTAAAGACTCAGCTTATTTTGAAAACCAATTTTTTTGTTTAAAAAATAGAAATATTTTTAAGACAATTTGAATTCTTTTGATTTTCTGCCCCAATCAGAAACTGCCAGCTGTACACGGAAAAATGAAAAAAAAAAAAGGAATATTCTTCTGTTAATTATATGCTTATAAGTTATATGGCGGTTTTTGGATGAGGTCAACTAGAACCGATATTTTGAAATACAACGGTTCTAGCTTTCTGTCGGTTTTAGTTCCGGTTCTCCAGTTCCAATTCCTTCTTCATAATATTTACCAAAAATTAACTCTTTATTGTTTTTTTAAAAAAAAAATTTAAAAAAAATAAAAGGCGTTTGATGCATTAGCTAAGCTTGGCTCTGCGCGCCGAGCCAAGAGCTCATTCAAGGAAATATAGGGAAACCATCAGGAACACAGTAAAAAGCCGGCGCCTGACATGTGAAGTCGTTCGGCGCGTCAGTTGCAAAAACATATATAATTTCTGAGAAATTGCTTTGGCATGTGACTAGAAAGGTATAAGTCAGAAATAAAATATTGACCGTTAGATTCCGCCGCAGATTAGATCCACGGCTGAGATTTTCATACGGTGGTTAAATGAAAAACTTGCGACGTCATAAACTACGCTTCTCGCAAATGACGGACTGAATTTCGCAGCAAGAAAACAACAATAATAAAGAAATTAATTAATATAATAACTTAATAAATTAAAATAAAAAAATATGAAAATAATAATGTGTGGGTCCCACATAACTCGGATTGGAAGTTCAAAAATTGCCTAACTAATATAACCACCTTCTTCTGAAGTGTTGACTTCTGGACCGACTTACCCAAAAAAATATTGAATTCCTGACGTACGCTGACGTCATTAGAATGTTCCACTCTTTTTGAAGAAACTCACAGTACATCAGCTATACTGTCATTCAATACGAGCCGTTGATCATCCTTACATTGGGCCACAGACTTAGGTTTGAGTGAGAACTCAAAATCCCATCTCCTTCGATTTAGGGGTGGAGTTTGAGTAGTGGGAAAGGAGAGAATCAGGAGCAACAATGGTTAGACCATCTCAGTGATTGAAAGTCTATTGTCACAAATAACATTTCATCGTTGTTGAAGTTTGAGCCATGGTTAGACCATCACTACCTTAATTAAGGATCTCTTAATTAACGAGCTAGATTTGATGATATTTCGTCCTTTTACATGAGATTTGGGATCCTCATTTTGGTTAACAGGCTGTGGAAGCATTTACTCCGAGGTGCTCTCTGGAATTCCTTAATCTCTTAACATATCTTATTGCGACACTATTGTAACATACTTTTTATGGAGCCCATATAAAGATGGTTTGAGGGCTTTTTTTTGTAGGAATGTTCTCCTCATCATGTAGATCATCATATTCGAAAATCAGCCACTTCTAAAAGTTCTATCTCCATCAAAAGTTTATCGAAAATTAAAAGAAATCAATAGTTTTAAAAAATGTCTAAAATTTGTCAACTTTTCATAGGCTGATTTGAAGGTGTTAAACTTTTAAAAAATGACTGATTTTCGAATATGATGATCTACATAATGATGAGAACATCATCACAAAAAAATTAACCCTCGAACCATCTTCACGTGGACCCCATAAAAAATATATTTCAATAATGTCAATAAGGTAAGTTGCAATATCCTTCATCTTTCTCGTAGAATTTTCCTAACAACATCTTGATAGTGGGTCCCACAAGTTCATGAAAATCATCGGTTTGAAAGTAGTAAAAAAAAAAAAATCGGACGTGCATTGACAAATGGTCTGATGCCTACTGTTGCCTGTATAATCTCAATGTTTCTTCACCGCGTAAATTACATTGAAAAATGCAGAAATGTCATTGGTACATAGTAGTCGTCGAGCCAATAGCAGAGCCATGTCGTCGGACCAAAATAGAAGCGCTGGAAAGTTAGTTTTGTTGCTGAAGTGTGGGCCCCACCACAAGCTACAAAAATGGTGTGACCTAACATTTCTATATCTAGGTAGTCTGAGTGACTCTAGCTCCCAGTGTACTGCAAGAACGGGAGAGAGAGAAAGAGAGAAGACGTGTGAGAGTATTAATTAATTAATTCAGATTTCACCATGAAGATGGGGGATACTGGATACGGGAATTAGACGTCAACAGTGATACCGTAGGGCCTGTAGCATTGTAACAAAAGTTACTACAATTAGCAACCATGACATCATGTTCACCACTTCTATGACGTATGCATTGTTAGCAAAGCAACTATGCCAACTTGACACAATTAATTAAGTTTGCTGTGTGTGATTTGATATTAAGTTACGGCGAAATTTAAAATATGGACTTGGCAACAGGTTAAGGTCGACTCTATTAAGATTAAAGGATCATGAAAATTAAGGATTAGTCTTTCGACTCATGTATTAAACGGTCATATTTTCTAACCCTAATAATTTTAGTGTTAAATAAACCCATTTTAGAACATGACTGACAATTTATTTATGGTGCTTAATTTGACAAAAGAAAAATAGAAACTAGGTTTGGAAGTCGAAGACAGAGTCAACTTGATATATTGATTCAATGAGTTGATTTTGTATGTAGCTCAAACCCTCGCAATGGCAAGCACCTCTAACAACGCTATGATACTTAATTGATATCGTTCTCACCAAATAAGAATCTAGTTGAAGACCGAGTCAACTTGAGGTACTATCCAGGCATCCACTGAGTTAAATAGTCAACTTTGCAACACCCCTTTAGTTAGCTTATTCAAAATACTTTTACATTTGTGTTTTTTCTCTTAGTCATTTTTTGAATTTTTGTTCTTATGGGTAAGTGTTGGAGTGGGCTTTTTTGCCCTCCTCTATACATTTCTAATGTGCCACTTTTGATTAGAATATATCTTTTAACAATAAAAAAATTAGGTGTCCCACCCTGAAGAAATTCCTGGCTCCTTCCTTCCCTAGATAGGCATTTTCCAAAATTGTTTAGGTCAGTTTTCAACCCATAATTGTATGCTATATGTATGTCACACTTTCTATCTTAAATGACGCGCAAATACCAGTTTTTTTTGGACTCTCATCACAACAATAAAACAGATAAATATTCTCATCGATCAGTTTGTACCCGATTTAAAAGAACAAAAAAAATGTGGACTGACGTCACAAAAGAATAATAACATGTACTAAAAAGAAAGAAAGATTAAGACGGATTCAAATTAAAGTTGTTAGTGACATATTAATTTAGTAAAATATGAATGAAATATGGCATTGTTAGAAGCTGTTACTGGTCATACTCAGCCAACCTTAACAACGAAGGAAAGACTTGAAGAAACAAACAAAATCTCATTTCAAATTCAACTTCTTCAATACAAAGTAGTAGTTCATTGACACCTCGAGATCCGCACGCGATGCGCGTCAACATCAAATAACATCTGATGGCTGACCATGACGCGGTGCTCTGATCATTACATTTTAATTTCCTCGACGTTTAGCGAAAGTAAGTCTTCATACAATACGACATGGTCGCTATAATGACGTGGAGACTATGTGGCATATTTTATGTACAGGTATTAATCTGCTTGTTTATGTATGGGTCTAATTTACCTCTGATTGTTTAAATTACTATATTCAGAGGATTTTTATTGGAATTGTTGTGTTAGATCATCTCAAGATCAGCTATACAACATACGCGGTCTATACTACGTACACGTATTCAATTATTTATATAATATTTCAATGTGAATGCTAAATTTCTAATAAGAACTTTTACTATATAATTAAATAATTATGATTATTTTAATATAAGATTGTTAATTAAGATTTTGATTTTGATGATTTGAAAAAGTGGCTAATTAAGCTACCTTTGTTTCATAGGGTGAGACAGTTTGCCACATTGAGACAGAGAAAGAGGGGAGGAAAGTCACATGGATGATAATTAAAGATAAGCTTTTTTAATTAAATTTTGATCAAACTTTGATTGGTTTTTAAAGTCAAAGAAAAGACTTGGTAGGGTTTTAATCAAGGTTTTAGGTGAACTTTCTTTTTTTCTTTTTTTCTTTTTTATCTTAAAATAATAGATCAAAGCTAGAGAGAGAAAGATTTGTGAATTATGAGATAGGGTTTAGTGGGGACATGATCATAGACATATATTGACAAAATTATATATAATTAAATTCATAATTAAAATATAAATTTATCTTTAATTAGCTAATATTTTATCTACAAAATCTATGGTGGGTATCTTATAGTGGGCCCATTTACATCACTAGAATGACACTTGGCTAAAGAGTAGTACACATCTCTTCCATCCAGGAGGATTATGATTTTGTAGAAAGAGAGGACATACCTGAGTCATTCATTAGTCACACCATTCTGATCCTGCTTGCTGGTCAAGCAGAAATACAACCCACTGGTACATTTTATTTTTTTGGACCCTAGCCAATGACTGTTTAGCCCATTTTTAGTTCAATCTACAGTACTAATAATGACTAATAAATTCCAATAGGGTATGATTCATTGTTTCCCAAAACAAAGGATACAAAGAAGTTCAATAATACACTGATCTTCTTTTCTTGTTTTATAGGTTTAATTTTTTCATTTGTGGGTTCATCACTGTTTAAAGATTCAATTTTTTTTTTAACAATTTTTTCTCAATTAACTGAAACTTTCAATCAAAATAAGATGTTAAATGTTGAACATTCATTTGCAAAACTTGTAAGAAAAAAAAAGCTTACATTATTGATTTAGAATAACTCGCTTGATGTGAATCGATCAAATATTAGTATCTCAATAGGTAACACGATTTTAGGCTTACAAAAAACCGTTAGCCCGATGAATACCAGGGTAAATAACCGAGCTAGCTTGAAAACCCGCCTTAGAAGAACTTTAAGGGCACACTTCTGTTCAATATTAATTGATAATGTATTCCTTTTCTTCTAGTGAAATAGGCCTACCAGTCTACCACGCGGCGAAAATACAGAGAAAGTAGTGACCTAACACTCTTTAAGTTAATAACCATTACTCCATCCGTTGTGGCAATGACTTGTCGCCCAATAAGCACCTATCAAATCAGAAGTGAGCTAGGCATGACTATACAAGCACATGCATGGTTTGCATGAAATGATTAGGGTTTGACAAAGACGTACAAATCATGGCTGCCAGGTTGATAAACCAAATCTGAAGAAGATACGTATCAAAAAAATTTGTCATAACATACAACTTCAAGAAGTTGTCATAACCAAATCTGTTTGGAGAATTGAGAAGTGGAGGAGGAAGGATTCCGATTTAATGAGATAGGTAATCTTGTTTTCTGGTCTTATTCTGCATCTTTTCAATCTTGTTTGAAGGAGTAATGCTCCAAGCACCTTGAATTTGCACATTTGCTAATACGTCTGATTATTTTATTCAAATTAGACCTACATTAGACTAAATTAAACTCAAATTAGATCTTAGGTATGATTTTGTTTGCAAATCCGGGGTGCCTGTAGCATTACCCTTGTTTGAAGATTCGGATGTAACCAAATCTTCCTAGTATATTTCTAATGTACCACTAACTCAACTCATCCATATACTAGATATAAATCTCGTGCCTCCGACGCTACGCGTATGTAATTTGGCAAATTAAGCGGCACTCTGATCTTATTCTGCATTTTTCAATCTTGTTTGAAGATTGAGATGTAATCTCTATGATCTTTCCATTCTCCCAATTCCCTAGTATATTTCTAATATACCAGTGTCTCAACTCATCATTGAACCAAAATTGAAAATTAAAAAAATAAATGATAGAAATCACAATTTGGGCCCTGGGACCATCATGATTTTTTATCCCAAGGCCCATTATAGTTAAGTTTAGCTAAGGGGACTCAAATTGATTGAAGATATATAGGCCTGTGAAGCCGGCATGGAACTGAACCAAAGGCTGATTTTTTAAGAGAATATTTTTCTTACCATGCAAATCATCATCACCAAAAATTACATCAGTCCAAATCTTCTAACCCCATAAAAAAAAATATTTAAATTTAACGGGAATTGAGCAATGCATTTTGGTAACATTATTCTTGTGTTTAATCACTACTGCTGCTTGAAGCTATACAGCCGGAACATAAAGACTTCTCTATAGAAACAGAATTTGAAACTCCGAAGGGGCACCTGCGGTGCGCTCGCATCTAGATTGTTTCTATTTAAAACTCATCGAAAATTTCTTACAACAGAAAACAGAGATTCAACCATTTCCGTCGCAGCATTTCATAACTAGTGAAATAAATCAAAGCCTGTTAAATGATTCAAGATGAATAACCATGAAAACATATTCCCCTAATTTTGATTCAGCAAAACCAGTTCAGTTATGTCTACTACAATCAAATCTACTTAAACAGAGCAATATGAATTATTACTGTGGATGAATGCCTTCAAATCAACCTAGTTCCTACCAAAGGCTTATATCATAAACACAAGTTGAGTGATTTTTCATCAGCTTTACTGTTATGGTAATGCTGCAGAATTCTAAATTGATCTGATCACAAATTACCCACCATGAAAACGAATAAGAAAAAGCGAGCCAGTCCAAGGGCAAATACAGTTGGATTTGATCATAATAAGCACAAAAGAACTAGATGATTACAAGCATAAAATTTCTGCAGCTATACAGAGCTGGATATAGGTAAGTTCTATGCACACCCCAGTAGTTGAAACTACTTTATTTCAGGTAAGAAAATGAAAAGAAAATTTTCAAGATTCACTACAAATGTCATACTATATAAAACACAACAGAGAAACGAGAATAAAGAGTCTTTCTTCCCAAGTAAAGACTACTTCAGCGATAGCTTCCAAACAGAGAGGAGAAGCACTCCACCAAACAAGTATCCTGTATTAATTTGAAGGAAAATGACCAAAGGAAATGACAAACAATCAGTCACATTTGTTGCAATATTTGAGGATAAAAAGCATCTGAATATGTAGAGTTATTCTTTTTTAATTTTTTTTAATAATAAAAAAAATAATCACTATCCTGCTTCTATTATTATTTTTTTGATTACTTATTTAAATCCCTATAATGTTAGCTTAAATATAGCATGATCTTTAGTTGGGAGTTTGGATTATTGTCTTTGTTGAAGGTACTGAAAGACTTACAGTAGGGAACAATCATCCATCGCTGGTTATCTCCTTTCTTCCACTCCCACAGCACAGCAATGGTGCCGTCATGTACTCCTCCGTGTTGCTTATCACCATGGAAAGCATCCAAGTTCAAGCGAATGTTATTTACCATCCTTATGGTTCTGAAACCATCACCCAAGTCCCTGCTCTCTGACCACAGCACAGACTCATCAAGTTCATTTGAATTGTAATGACGCAACTGCACCTGCAAGAGTTTTTGTTTTAGCTATGGTCAAAATAAAAAAAAGGGCTTGGAAACCTACTGAAATGAAGTATCTGCATGTAACTATTGATAAGATAACACTATAACAGAGTTTTAACTTTACTTTTACTCGAATTATCTAGGTAAAACTGATGTTCAGGGTGAAATAGGATGGAATGAAGATATCTATTCTTACAAGTACTGAAACACCTAAGCTTGTTTTTTACGTACAACGTAATACACAAAAAAAAGAGAAAGTGAGAAAAAAGAGAAAGAAAAGCAAGGCTCACCGACTTGACAAGGTTTATGTCATGGGCTATGACAATGGAGCCCTCCATTACATGTGAACCGGACAGAACACGAAGACAGTTATCACACGAGCTCCATTACATTTGAAACTATTTTAGCTTCATGTTCGAAATTAAAGATGCAAATGATGCTAAGGAAACATTATTTTGCAATCAAAGGACTTCGAGTCTTCGACAAATTGGGTAACATGTATAAACAAGAAATCTGTGTCAAACAAAATTAGTCTTCACAGAATCATACAATCTGAAGATGAAGAATCTCGATAGCACTTAAATGAGTTCAACATTCTAATTAGCAAACTGCAATGGAGGTAAAGATTCAATTGAAAAAAATGTCGGCTGCCTTTGTTGAACTATATATTGGTGAATATGAGTCAACTCCTTGTTAGCCCTACAAGCACTTGCTGTATATGTTATTACTTATCTTTCTAACAGTTTGAGTTTTTAGAGCAAGTTGTCGTTAACGAGGTATCGAAGCCAAAGGCTCCTGAAGGTTGTGGTTGGAGTATCCAGCATCGTGGTGAGGGGGAGTATTGGTGAATGAGTCCAATCCTTTGATAGACCCGGAGACCATTATATATATTGTTAAACCTCTTTCCAACATTTCGAAGTTTTAGAGTAAGTGGTTGTTAACAGTTTATATTGTCAAAGACACTTTAAGAAATTCAGCAGGATATACCACCATCCTATGTTGTTCTAAACTGCAGATTCAGCTGAACCTTTGAGAAAGCATGAGATGCAAAAGAGACAGTTCTTGTAAGAAATACGAAACATTTATATTTTTACCCAATGTAAGAAAGGGAATAATAAACCCATTATTTCCATCGAAATCCATAACAAGTTTCAATATGCTGAACTTGAATGACGGAATTGTAAGGTTTTTTTTGTTTTTTTTGTTTTAGATAGATTACTAAATTGTTTCAAAAAAGTGAAGTATATGAAATGAGAGCAGGGGAACCAAACAGAGTAACTAATATTATCTCATGCTGAATCCTGAGTGCTTTAAACTGAAAAGGTTAAATCTTTAGAGTGTAGCATAGGAATAACTTACTGGATGAGTGGCTCCAATGGAGTGCTTAATGGCCTGACCAGTACCTTTGTTCACCAGAGCAAAACTAGGAAAACCCTCTTCATCCTTAACTGTAATGCTGTACCTCTCATCCTTGATCCAGTGCTGCAATTAAAAACCCCAAATCCCAAACCCAAAGTAGAACCACATGAGAAAACAAACAAAAGAACAAAACCCAGATTAAAAAAAACAGAGGAGTTAAAGCAGATTAATATATAAATTAATCAGAAACCCAAGTAGGAAATTCATGCCTGGAACACATCATGTGGATTATATCGGGCGAGAATAACTTGGCCGTCTCTAATAGTAAGAGAGTAATCAGTCTCAGCCTTGCAGAAAACCCTAACGGTGGGTCTATTGAACAGCTCAGATCCACCTTCATGGCTGTGATGATGTATGAAAGTGGGAATTTCCGGCCGATGATGATCGGGGTGGTGTTGATGGTGGCTTTCATGGTAAAACTCTGATGGGTTTGGTTCAAACCTCTGGTGATTGAGTTCATGAGAGATGTGCTGAACTGAAGAATACCCAGGTGGGGGATAGCCAAATTCAGGTTGGTGTGATGGTGGTGGGGAGTGATGATGATGATGATGTTGATGGTCGTGGTGAGGATGATGATCGTCGTGATGATGGTGGCTTTCATGGTGGTGGTGATGGTGTCCAGGTGGTGGTGGGCATTCTTCTTCGTCTCTGTGATGGTGGTTTCTGTTGTGATGACCGTACGGAAACTCCATGATCGTCTTCTGAAAGCTTGACTCTCGAAATGAAATGAGATGTAGCTGAACTGCTGAAGTTGGTGGGATTTCTTCTCAACGAAGGAAAAAAAACGCAGGCAGAGCATGCGTTGACAAGTTAGAGCAGGGTAACACACTCGACAATAAGGAGGCTGCTGGTGACATCTACACAAAGACATCTGTCAAACGTGGTTAAAGTTAGTCTTTAAAGTTGTTTATAAAAATAACAAATAGATAAGGGTTATCGAAACTTAGTCAAGCTCATTAAATAAATAATTATTTGATAATTTGTTACACATCTTAAAAGCTAATTACTCTCTCGTTGAATATCGTTTTCTGGTCATCAGAGGTTGCAAGAATGGAAGACGATGAGTTCTTCAAGGTAAACTTTTATTTCAAGTTTTTTGAGTTTCTGATTGAAGAAAAAAAAAATCCAAATTCGTTACATGCTCGTCCTTAACAGTGTGAACAATTCAGAATGTTCGCACAAAAGAAAAATGTTCACACTTTAAGGGTCGAACATTTAAAATATTCGCTTAGAAGGATGTGATCAATATAAACTGTTAACACTTGAGGGGTTGAACAGTTCAGGTATTCGCTTACCATGATGTGAATAATAAAAAATATTCACACTTGAGGGGTCGAACAAATCAGAAAAGTTCGAATCCTATAGTGTAAACATAAACAGTTAATTATTTTTTAAAATTACAGTTTTACTTTTGTTTTTGTTTTGAAATTTATTAATATACTTTATATCGTAGAGAACGAACATGGAAGGTTTTTGGTTAAGTTTAAGTTTGGTCAATGTGTTTTGACCAACTAAGGATAGCTCTAATTGTATCTTTGTATGCCCTCATCCAAAAACAATAACCCTTATTACTCAGTTGCCCTTATCCCATATTTAGATGCCAATAGCAGCCTCCAACAATAATGGGGAACAATCGGTTTAGTACTATTTGAGGGGTAATATGATGGTTAAGTCCCAGCTAAAAGTATTATGACGGTTTACTCCAAAAAGGTGAAAAACTACACATACATTTTGTTGGACAATAATACCCCAACAATAAATACAAAAGTAGTAAGCACCAACTAATTTTTTTATTTTATTTTTAAAATAAAAAATAATATAACTTTTAAAATACAAATCGATTTTTTATAAAAATTATATTTTTAGAATCTTACATTAAGATCTTTAAAATAAGACCAATCAACAATATTTTTTCTTTAAAAAAAATTATTTCGAAATATGCAAAATCAAATTTGCATTACAAAATTTAACTTGCAAAATCACATTTTCATACGTACTACACTTCTACCACGACTATACTACTCTAGTTGAACATGTCTAGCATAACCCGACACTCATAAAAACTAGTTAACAAAATAGAAGTGGACCCACTATTCAACAACTACGTACAAATAACTTGAGGAACAAGTTCCTCTTAACAAACCCTAAATCAATTACTCCTAAAAAATATGACACTATTTATTAAAGAAAAAATCACACAAGTGGCTCACATTCAACAAAAGAAACGAGCAACTAAGCAAAAAAGTTTGTATTAGCAGCCTTCTGGACGGTGCCACAAAGGGAAGGCCACAAGGGCGCCGTGCAGGCGCCACGAGAGCGACACCACCATAGACGTTTCGCCTATTGAGGTGAAGTCACACAGATTGGTTTCATTTCATTTTTGGGGGGTTGATCGAGATGAGAAGGATTGGAGGCCAAGAGAAGAAAGGACACCTGGGGAGGGCACTAGAACGCCATCACCTGGAGGAAGGGCACCACTACAACAAGGCGCCATTCCCCAGGGCGCCCCTCCCCCGCCAGGGCAGTCATCACGAGAGAAAGGGACACCAAGAGAGAGAGTCTGAGCGATACCGTTAGGGTATCTCTCGTACCAATCATGAGGATCCCTGCCAGGAGAAACCACCCTGACACCTGACGAAGTGGTCCACTGGCCACGTGTCAAGAATATCCTCTAATCTCGTCTCTTTCCGAAAAGAGGAAGAGATAGAAGGGGGTCGAAGGGGAAAGACCCCCAGGTTACCCCAAGAGGGTAAGACTATAAATACCCGTTGAGAGGAGGATAGAAAAAAGGGGACTACTCTCACTCTCTCTCTCTCTTTTTCTCTCTAAGGATATTCCGTTCTTCTTCCTCATCCAATCGTCTCTCATATTGTAAAGACCTTCCCTGAAAGAAGTGACAGTCCTTCAAGAATCGCTGAGTCCATCAGTCAGATTCGAGGTAACCTTCATTAAGCATTCCACAATAACTCCCACTCAGATTTACCCCTTCGTACAAAGTTAAGAAAAGAGAAAAAAAAATCATATCATACTTACAAAGAAATAAATGTGCCCAACGAAAGCAACTGTTGACATGCAGTAAAAAATTTGAGCACATAAAATTACAAAACATGCAGTAAAAATGTAGTAAGTTTTGCATTTTTCGAGTTCAACTTGTGAATTGCAAAATCAAATTTGTAATTGCAAATTTAAATTTGAATGTCTTTTGAAAAAAAGAAAAAAAGTATTATTGACTGGTCTAGTTTTGAAGATCTCGTCAAAATCTTTTCAAACATTTAAATTTTATCAAAATCTAATTTTTGGTTTAAAAGATATAGCATTTTAAAGATTTAAAACAAAAAATAACATGCAAACTTTCTCTCTCTCCAGCTGTCCACCTTTAAAAATTAAGAAAGAAGCGTAAAATTGGTAATACATATAAGTAAAAGATGCACATAAGTTAAAAAAAAAAGACTAAAATATTGTTATTTGTTAAAAAAAGGATTAAACAGTCAATAAGTAATTAATATAAGATATTTTAGACAAATTAAAGATAACTGGGACTAAACTGTAATATACCGTGAGAATTTGAAGTAATCAGTTGAAATCTCAACATTAATACCTTTTGGACGGACCATTCTATAAAAGTGGTGCCTGATGCGGTAGCGTGGGATCCACCATTTTTTCCTTCCCAAAAGTCTTTTGATGGAATTTTCAACCTACATGGCACTGGACCCAGCACTTTTTTTTGTCCATTAATATTACACTTATTCTTACAATATGTCAACATTAATTTATGGGTCTACATATAAATGATCCAATGGCCAATGTCGATTTACATGATGATAAAATTATTATCACAAAAAATCAGCTCATCTCCACAAGGCCCCTATAAATAGGTGTGTTAGTAAAGTATAAGAATAGAATAGGTAGAAGTAGAACGTTACAGTAAAATGGTAGAGATAGAAGATGTGAGAAGAGAGAAATGCTGGAGGATTTATTGTGGTGGTGTTTATTTTTTAGACATCCAAATCTGACTCCTGTGGATCTAATATTTTATTGCACAGGATTTTCAAGCTTAAAATTTTTCAAATAAGCTGAACTGGATTGTATGCTAGTGCCACAACATTCTAAATTGATTTGATCACAGATTAGGTTACCTACCATGAAAACCAATAAGAAAAGGAAAGAAGAGTCTAAGGGGATGTACCTAGAGGTGCAACTTGGGCGGGCTAAACCCGAGCCCAATGGGTTTAACCCGACGTTGGGTCGGGCTTGGGTTTAGGCTTTTAGAACTCAGGCTTGGACTTAGTAGAAAGAAACCCGACCAAAATTGAGTTGGGCTCAAGTTGATGCATCCAAGTACCCGAAGAACCCGAGCCCGACCTATTATATTGATATTATATGTATATTATCCATAATTTTCATCTCTCTCGTAGAAAAAGCTGATTAGTTATTTAATTTCCTATGCATTGAGCATCTCAAAAGTCTTCGAAAAATTAATCAATTCTTTCCTTCCCTAAAAAAGTTAACTCTGTTTGATTTCCCCATCTAACCCTCCATCTTTTATACCCCTGCCTCTGACGCCTTCTTCTGTGTCCCCATCCACTTCAATTCTTATCTCCCTCTTTGCAATAGATCAAGCATGGGAAAAATTGAGGTTGTATCAATCATCATCATTGTCATCATCCTACGGTCCAGATGTCGCAATATTAGTCATTGAGTTTGGAGAGTGTTGGAGAATAGTGCAACAACTACGGTTTTTTTTAAATTTGGTAGAGATGATGGAGACGTGGGGAAGATAAGTAGAAGTGAACAATCAAAATTTTCTTTGGTTTTAAGGGATCCCATTCACTACCCTAACCCCCAGCGCCTGGTATCCTCTTGCAACTCTCTCTCTCTCTCTCTCTCAAATGTATAGCTCATCGGTATTTTTCTTTCAAATACATTTGAGATTTGGGAATTGATTTCTGCTGCTTAAAGTGACGACAGAACCCTAACCAACCCAAACCGGAAGAACCCGAACCAACCCGAAGACCTTCGAGCTCGGGCTTGGGCCTTACTTTTGAAACCCGAGGTCGGGTTGGGCTCGGGCCCACGGAAATCAACTTCGGGTTGGGCTTGGGTTGACTTCTCACCCGAACCATCCCACCCAAGTTGCATCCCTAAGACACATATTGTTTGGATTTGATCATAATAAGCACAAAGAACTAGATGACTACATATACATACCATTAAAGTTCTGCAGTAATCAAGAGCTAGATAGCTAGTTTAGCTGATTACATCCCCAGTAGTTGAAACTACTTTATTTCGAGAACAAAACGAAAACTAAATGAAAAATGTGAAGATTCATTACAAATCCCATACATAAACTTCAACAGTCATAAGAAAATAAAGAGTCTTTCTTCCCAAGTAAAGACTACTTCAGCCATAGCTTCCAAAAAGAGAGGGAATGGAGCTTTCCACCAAACAAGTTATTATCCTGTATTAATTTCAAGGAAAATGACAAAATGAAATGAAAAAAAATTAATTAGTCACATTTAAATCCCTACAATGTTAGCTTAAATATAGCATGATCTTTAGTTGGGAGTTTGGATTATTGTCTTTGTTGAAGGTACTGAAAGACTTACAGTAGGGAACAATCATCCATCGCTGGTTATCTCCTTTCTTCCACTCCCACAGCACAGCAATGGTGCCGTCATGTACTCCTCCGTGTTGCTTATCACCATGGAAAGCATCCAAGTTCAAGCGAATGTTATTTACCATCCTTATGGTTCTGTAACCATCACCCAAGTCTCTGCTTTCTGACCACAGCACAGACTCATCAACTTCATTTGAATTGTAATGACGCAATTGCACCTGCAAGAGCAAAGAGTATTCTTTATATGGTAAATAAAGATCAAATAGGCTTGAACACCTACTAAATCACAGATTCTGAATGGAACTATTGATACCACAACAGAGCTTCGACTTTCCCTTCTCTTGAATTTATTAGGTAAAACTGACATTGAGGGAGAAATAGGATGGAAAGTAGATATCTACAGTTACAATAAGTACTCTCGATTGGTCAATATAAGTCCATTCCTTATTATGGTGAAATTTTCAACATAATTTTGAGGTGATTAGAAGTTTTAGAACGACGTGATTTCTAGTGAAGATATTCTACGTGGCGAGTACTGAGTAGATGATCCTCACTCGAAATCAGCCATTAGATCATCTCCATCTGGATTTACAGGATAGATTGCTCAATCATCTTTAATTTTCAATCAACTTTTAGTTGGACTAGAAGTTTTAAAAATAGTATATTTTTTTTGTGAGAATGGTTTAAACAGTAAGAGTATCATCATTACTAAAAATCAGTCATCAGATTGTCTCCATGGTGGCCCCACCGAGTTAAGTACCGGCTTTAAAGAAAATTCGTGTATAAAAAAAACCATTGTGATAACATATTTTACAAATAGATCAAAAGACCAGTGCAATACCTATGTCCATGGGGCTCACGTAGAGATGATCTAATGCATGATTTTCGACAAGGATGATATCCTCGATATATAGATCATCATATCCCAAGCAACATATTTTAAAACTTCTAGCTCCCTCAAATCAACTATCGAAGTTGCAAAATTTTAGGCAACTTTTTCGACCGTTGATTCCCCATAAATCATCTATACTATAAATCAGCCGTTAGATTATCTCCACGGGAGACAAACAAGAAAAATCTCCCTAAACCCAAAAAAAAAAAAAAAAAACCTCGGCGGAAACCGAACAGAGTTACTTAAACAAGTCAGATTGAGACTCAGGTGGTCTTATTAGATTATGTCCGAATCCTGAGTGCTTTAAAGTTTAAACAGAAATGTGAAACAGTTTCAAAAGTAGCAGTAGTAGTATAGCAGTAACTTACTGGATGAGTGGCTCCAATGGAGTGTTTCATGGCCTGACCAGTAACTTTGTTCACCAGAGCAAAACTGGGGAAACCCTCTTCATCCCTAACCGTATTGCTGTACCTCTCATCTTTGATCCAGTGCTGCAATTAATAACCCCCAAAAACCCCAAACCCAAACCAGATCAGTAGAACCCACATTAGAAATTAAACAAAACCCAGATTAAAAAAACAGAGGAATTAATAAAGCAAAAGCAGATTAATATTACATAAATCAAACAATAAAACCCAATTAAGCGGGAAATTAATGCATGCCTGGAACACATCATGTGGATTATATCGGGCAAGAATCACTTGGCCGTCTCTAATGGTAAGTGAGTAGTCAGTCTCTGCTTTGGAGAAAACCCTGAAGGTGGGTCTATTAGATAGCTCTGACCCACCTTCATGGCTGTGATGATGTATGATAATGGGAATTTCATGCGGTTGATGATGATGATGATCGTCCTGATGAACTATGACAATGGGAACTTCATGTGGATGATGATGATGATGATCGTCGTGATGATTGTGATGAGGATCATGGTGGGTTTCATGGTGGTGATGATGATCATGTTGGTGATGAGGATCATGGTGGTGATGGTGATCCATGATCAACCTAGGAAACTTGACTTTGATACGCAGTTGGTGGGGAGATCAGGCGAAAGGATGCAGTTGGTGGGGATTCTAGGAATAAGGAAAAAAACCCATGATTTATTACATAGATATGAGAACTATAGAAAATACTTCTTGACCTACCACCTTTTTAAAAAAAAAATTTTTTTTGAGCACGTGATTATGTGAAGTCCAAGATGATGCAGCACCACCACCATCTTCCCAAAAAATTGTGAAAATTTGCATCCTTCGAAAATGTTTAATCTTAATTTACATGGTCAAATTTTGAGTAATCAATTTTTTTTGTTAAATTTTCAACATTAAATTTCTAAGGGTTAGAAATTTTAAAATATTTAATTGTTTTTTTAAAGATGATTTACATAGTAAATAAAAATTACAAGGTGAATCACGAGGTCAACACAAGGTCCCTAACATATGATTTGCATGGTCGTTCTCTGTCTCAACAACCCATTGAATGAAGTAAAATGCTATAGGAACTTGGATTTGCCAAGGTACAGCGCACTCCATCTGCATTCTTATATCAAGTAGAACTTTGTCCTCTACACTGTTATATTTGCATAATTTGGGAGAGATCGACTAGATTTGGTCAAAGCCACTATAGATAGGGCCTAGTGGAAGGGATTCTTCTTGTTGATCAACAAGTTCTCTCCCACAGTGAAGTCCTTTAACCTGGATTTGCCAAGGTATGACACACTCCGTCCGCATTCTTATATCAAGTAAAACTTTGTCCTCTACACTGTTATATTTGCATAATTTGGGAGAGATCGACTAGATTTGATCAAAGCTACTATGGATAGGTTCTAGTGGAAGAGATTCAGCTTGTTGATCAATAAGTTCTTTCCCACAGTGGAGTCCCTTAACCTCTCATCAAAAGAATTAAAAGATCAATTTTTACATATTCCACTAGACTTACTATTATAATTGCATTTATAACTAAACTGACTCATCAAAAATGTAAAATAGATTTTTGCATATCCATTGTGGATGTCATTAGCGATCACATTCACACATTTACTTCATGTTTACTCAACTTTACATTCAAAGTAATGCTTGGGCGACATAAAAAAACGTGACACAAAGGATTTTCCAGCTGTTGTGTCACTTGGATTTAGGGGTCGGACTCAAGCACGATCGACCCGAACTTGACCTAACCTTTGGTCAAGGATGAGCTCGGGGAATTAGGAATTTGGCCATGTATAGGTAGAATTTTGTGCACCCAAATTACATTTGGCTAATTTTCAACCCAAGCAACCCACCCAAACATGAACGACTCATTTTATCTCACTCAGTTATATTAGCGTGAAATATGTCATATAAAATTAATAAGCTTGCAAGTCCCAAAGCAAACCTCTTAAAGTACTATGGACACTTCAAATAATCAAAATTAGTCAAATTTGAGGTTTTGACAAATACTAAGAGCATCTCCAATGCAATGTGGATGTGGTAAAATAAGACTGCCACATAGAAAAAATACACATCTTTCCATAAAAAATTCTTCAAATGCTAATGTGAACATACAATTTTAAGTTGAGTTGGCAATGAAATAGAATGCTATTGGTGGAATGGAAAGACACTAGTGTGAAAAAAGAGGACATTGTGAAGTTGAATGTCTAATTCTTTCAAATTCTAGACATTCAACTTCACAATGTCCTCGTTTTTCACATCCATTCCACCAATAGTATTTTATTCCACTGCCAACTCAGTTTAAAAGTGTGTCTTCACATTAATATGTGATGAGTTTTTTTTTGAGAAATGTGTATTTTTCCTATGTGGCAGTCTTATTTTACCACATCCACATTGCATTGGAGATGCTCTAAGAGCATCTCCAACCAGGTTTTAGAGTCCCAGCCCATAAAACACACTCCAACCGAGCTCTAAAACTCAAAGAAGGACTCCATATTTGGAGCCCTTCTAATTATAGAGCCCATTACTATTCATATTTTTGAAATTTCAATTGTAACCTTGTGTCATATATTGAATCAATTATTTTGACAATCATATCCTAAAACATATTTACATCTTTGCTACAAACTTTAACAAAAGCTTATTTTTTCATATTTTTGACATTAAGGCCCTGCTTGATATACATGAAAAATTTGCAGAATGCAAATTACCACAGCTATGGTAGTGGTAGTTTGCATGGACAAACAGGGCTATAGGTATCCTAACTAGTAGAAGAATACCATACCAAGCAGCTGATTTATCAATTTGACCTGAAATAATTGCAGATGCGAATTTTTTCTTCATACCAAGCAGGGCCTAAGATTATATATCCCTCCACTTGACAATTGTTTAATAATTTAAATTTTTTTTTTTTCACTTCATTAGTCTCTTCTTCTTTTTTTTTTTCTTTTTTTCACTACTCACTCAAATCTAATAGAAATATAAGAATGAATTTGATGTAGATAATAATTTTTGGAGGGGAATTTTGGAGGGACAATGTGAATAATTGAGGTAGTTTGAGAATGATTGAGACCTTTAGGCTCTGCTTGGTATACCGTGAATTTTCGCATTTGCGAATATTCACGATTCTGGTAGATGCTAATTAAAATTCTATAAATTAAAAAAAAAAAAAATTTAGATTATTTATTTTGTAAGCATATTGTAAATCCCACCAAATATTTGTTATTAGATGTCCTCATTGATCATCTACAAATATATGATAAACCGTGAATTTTTGCATTTGCGAATATTCACGGTGTACCAAGCAGGGCCTTAGTGGAAAATTATTTTTGGAGGAAAAAAATTTAGAGCCAATTTTAGAGCCCCATGGGTTGGAGAACAAACATTGTTGGGCTCTAAAAAATAGAGTTAGATTCTATTTTAGAGCCCAAATTCAAAAGCCCAGTTGGAGATGCTCTAAGGACAACTCAAATAATCAAACTCTTCTTCCTCATTCCAAACTTAAGGTTAGGACTAGGGGTTTGAGATATCTGACAGAAATTATACTGAATGACAGTTTTTGCCATGGGGCTTAGATTGTTGATAAGTGCCAAATATTACATTTTTGAATACTTTTTCTAGGCATTGTTGGGACCCTTTTATGCATAAAATTCTACATTTTGAACAAATCTTGCATTTTTCATATTTTATTACTTAAGTGTAGTTTAGGGTGCAATTAGGGTACTCTTGCAATAAAAATTGGATTTTGTTAATTTTGTAGATAATGGGACCCAAATCTAACGGTTGAAGAAAGAAGAGTGGGTTTGATTTTGCTACCACATGTGTATCACTTTTAGTGATATACCAAATCATAAAAAAATCAAGTTTCATTCACCCACCACCCTCCACGTTCTTCTCCTTTTAATTTCTTTATTTTAATTTATTTT
>MVGT01003464.1:364780-384487 GCA_002174775.1 Macleaya cordata | reverse complement strand
CAATTTGGTTCACAAAGGGGGTAGGTACAAGGGTTCTAGCTAGGCTCATAGCTAGAAAGGTGCAAAAAAAAGGAAGAGGGGGAGGGGTGGGGGGCCACTATATATATACACTACACCAACCATTAATTGTTCACACAATGATGTTTGCTCTGCTGTTTTCCTTAAGAGTAAGACTGTGACAACTGACAACAACTCACTCACTCAAAAAGAATTTCAGGACCACCACCAACTCCAACTCCAACTCCAACTCCAACTCCAACCCCCACTCCCTCTCCTTTTCTCTCGAAAGTTAGTCTGATCATCTACACACAAATCGCATAAAATTTATGGTTTCGAATCCCACGAACGCTTTCTCAATTAATATTGAGTTGAATGCCCTTATACCCATGAAACCGATTTTTCTAAGAACCTCTTGAATGCTTTAGGAAACTAGTAGCCTGTTTATTTTTTTTTGCCTCTAACTAGCGGCAAGCCTATAAAAAATGTTCTTTATTTCTAACCACTAATTAGTGGTAGTAAGAGAAAAACCATTAATTTTGGGTTTCAAACCCATTAAGTGGTAATAAGCTGTTTCCAATCACTTACCACTTAATGGATTGGAGGCCCAAAATTAAAGGTTTGCCTCTTACTACCACTAATTAGTGGTTAAAAATAAATGTTATTTTGTGTGGGTCTGCCACTAATTAATGGCAAAAAAACAAACAGGCTCTCTAGGTCTTACTAGATCTTTTTAATGAATGTCATTATTATTACCTTAAAAGAAATAAGGAGTGATACTAATTTTGAATAAATTATTGGAGAGGAGAGTACTAATATAACTGGAGTTTAAAAGCATGGGTAATAATAACTTCATGTAAATAATGAGGGGTTAATGAAAAGGAAAAATGTTAAATTTACAGCAAATTGCACATCAATGTATATAGCAAGCTGTAATAGTCAGTGGATATATGTGTGCAGTCCACCGTCCTCGTGAAACATACCCCTAAAATCCACTGTGAAATACACATTGCTGTACAATTTGTAGTACAAATTACAGTAGCTGTAAAATTACTCTAATGAAAAAGAGGGATATTGCACCATTATTTTCCACATGACGATGATCTAAAGATTAATTTTCGATAATCATATTCTCCTCACCAACAGATACTCATGTCAAAAGTGTGTTATTGTTTAGAATCATGATCAATGCTTAAATTTGACATTTAATTTAAAATTTGTGGTGTTAAATAGAACAATAACACAACATATGCTGATATTGGACCATTGCATGGGTAATATCATTTTCTTATTTTATTTTATGTTATTTTTTATGATGGGACTATATCTAATTACAATGACAAATACAAATAAAAGCAATGACGTAAGTGAAAAAGCGTCACTAATTGGTGGGGATTAGTACCACTAACTAGTAAAAGAAAGCACCCCTAATAGACGGAGAGAAATGGGAGAAAAATCGACAACCTACAAGCACTTGAAGATCAACTATCGACAAAAGAGAATACCCATATATTCCTGAATTATGCATCCCCTCTAGAATTTTCTAATTTATTTGATGCAAATGCAATTTAAACCCAAATTTACTATCAACAACCAATGTTTAAAAAACGGTTTGTTATAACAGTAATGACCCTAAGCAGTTACGTTACATCACTGTAATGTTGTTACATGATAATGGTCATTTTTTTATCGTTATAACGTTTATAACAACTGTTATTCTATTAAAAATAATATAAAAAAATATAAAAATAATTGCGACACTATTGCAACATACTTTATTGCGACACTATTGCAACATACTTTTTATAGAGCCCAGTTGAAAATGGTTCGAGGGCTAATTTTTTTGTGGGGTTATTCTCTCTTCACGTAGATTATCATATTAAGAAATCAGCCCTTTCTAAAAATTCTAACCCTATCAAAAGTTTATTGGAAATTAAAAGAAATCAAAGATCTAAAAAAATGTCTAAAATTTATCAATTTTTCATAGGCTAATTTGAAGGTAGTTTTCAAACATTGTCAACAACACCAAACTCTACCGGCTAATCTACATGACACTTTCTTTTTTCCTATTGCGTGATTGGAGTGGGGTTATTGAAGATGGGTGATGGGTTTAGAATAACAGATCCGATGTGATGGCTGATAGAGTGGGCCCCTACTGATGCTAGTCTTTTTTATTAACGATTGACTGGTCAACAAATCATCCATCCTTTCACTCTCCATTCTTTCGTTCTACGTCCCCACAAATACGACTCACACGTGTACGCCAAAACGTGGTTCAAAGTCAATAATTTAGTGGTGTCATATGATTGGCGTTTTAACTGGTGTATATTTAATGTACGTGCCAGTTAACAGCTCCAATTAAGTCGTGACATGTCATCATGTAACTCAGCTAAATTTATGCGATGCTGCTCAATTACATAAGTCTAACGATCAGTATTCATTTGTCTTCTGCGCTAGCTAGCCTCATTCTACCTCACGTTTTCTCATCATCAAAACCCTAACTAATTAAGGTCACAACCCTACAAACAAAACTAACCCTACCTATGCAGTATATGAACATGGATTTTGTTAACATGTGCCCAGGGCACATGATAAGCTTTTAGATTTTGTGTTTTGTTTAGTTTCTTAAGTTTGTCCAAATAGGCTGATTTTTAGATATGTATGTTATTTATACTATTTGGATTATATCTGAAAAAATCAGCTCAATCTGAGACCTCTAGCACCCTCTAACACTACGAACACTTACTTTAGGCTTTAATAGTATAAATGAACGGCTTACATTTAAAGTGATTTGTTTGGAGGGCTAGATATTTCTGATTGAGCTGATTTTTTTGTAGATATGTTATAAATAATGATAATATTATGTCTACAAAAATTCAGCTGATTTAAAGACCTCTAACTTGTAAAAAAATTCATTGAAAAACAACCTTATCGTGTGCCCTTAGGGCACACGTTAACAGGACCTAACATACATATGCATGTAGGCTTTAAGGTACAATTATATAAATCTCAAGGGTCTACAACTACAAACAAAACCGTAGAGAATGTAGTTTGACACAAATAATGCTAGCCCCACTTTAAAGGATGTAATAATGCCTAGTGTCTATTAAAAGGTGCCTGCATTAAAGGGTCCTAATTAACATGATTTAAAGTTCATAACACATCAATAAGATGAAAAAATGATTTTGGGATTAGCCCAAACATCTGTCTAAATAGAGAGATTGAATTGACAGTTCACATCAATCATTCTTTGTGTATGCGTCCTTTGTCCCGGCCATTGTAGCACGTGTGTCGCCCAGTGCATAAGGGGCATGATGCTGGGTCCTACCAACAATTGTACCAATCTACATATGTTTCTCCCCTATGAGTCGGTACTAGTTGAAGTAATTGAAATTCCTGTATTTGTTCGATGAGAAATGGGAAACAAAAAAAAAGAAAATAAAGATCCCCCCGGGAATTAAATCCTGTAGTTTCCATAAATACGTAATGAATGGCTAATTTGAATTTCCACCTCAATTTGTCTATTTAGACAAATGTTTAAGCCGATCCCAATAGCATATCTGAATAAGATGAACATTCAACAATTAAACCAGAATAAAACCAACATAAGAACTTAGAATGAAGGATAAACTTGGGTGTTCTCAATATTAATTGAAGTGAAATTTGTTTTTGTGAGATTGGGACCCACAATTTTTCACGGGGAAAACCATACCTCTAACTATTGAAACAAAGTTGTGCTCGCAAGTACTCAAAATTATGCATGAATTTCACCAGTAATATATCTAAATGCAAATACTAATGGCCATATATACCATGGCCAGGGGTACCTTTATTAATTAGCTTAAAATTAATTTAATATAAGAATTAATTTTAAAATTTCTTTCTTTCTTTATTTCTGTGTATTAAATAACCAAAGCCTAAAGCAGGAGTAGGAGTGAAGGTGTCCCAACGGCAGATAAAACGTAAGATGATGAAATGACGATCCTTTAATTTGTACATGATCGATGTCGTGGATCCCATGCATGATTGATGTAGAGCTCACGTGTAGTGAATTAACTGGCCGGGGTCATGGTACACAGTACAGTACTCTCTTAATGAAAAACAATTATATATGTATGGACCATTTTGGCTGGCTGCAGCAGGCACCAGGAAGCAGCAGGCTAGCTAGCTAGCTGGCTATAGCCTATTTTGATTGGTATATAGATGGAAATAATATCTCTGTGCATGTACAGTACAGCTAGCTGTTTTTATTTGAAGCGAACCTATCTAGCTTCATGGATCGATCTGACATTAGTTAGGAGTACATTGAGTATACATCAGTCCGTGGGGTCTATTTAAATTGAAAATCAACATTATTTGAGCATCCACTCTCATATATATAAAAAATAATATGAGGACCGGTCCTTCAATCTGTCCAGTTAAAGCACAGAATCTCAGTCAATCATTATGTATGTGTGGACCCTAAAAATACATAATGAATGATTGAGATTGGATGCCCCTCAACATATTCGGTTGGATAGATTAAAGGGCCAGTCCCAATAGCACCTGTCTATATATATATCGTTCTCGTTGTCAATTCATGTGGTTCTAGAAAATAGGCGTAACTATATAAATAGTGTTAGAACCAATTTAAGGACGGCACATCAATACAGGTCCACGTCTAGCATTTTACTCCATACAGTAAAGATTTGGCCAAATTCCACGTACATCTACCAAAAACATGTATATATAAATAAAGTACAATTATTATTATATATTATATAAAGGAGTAATGCTAGAGGGACCAAATTTTGGGGACAGGTGATGTGATTGATATTGAAAGAGTGATGCTAGAAGGACCATAGTTTTTTTTTTAAGAGGGGGAGCTTGTTTGTTTTTTTTTTTACAATGTTAGCGAAAATTGAATCCAAATCTAAGTTATCTACAACAAATATACTATCAGTTGTACTAGCTGGCAAATATTACTAGCACTCTAATAATAGTATTATAAACAGATGAAGCTAGCTTTACATGTTAGGTTGAGCATAACTAGGTTGCCATTAATTAGTATCTCCACAAGAGAGATATCTAGAGAGCTAGAGAGGGCGGGGGGTGGGGGAATAATTATAATATAGTAATTAATCTCTAACTTCCTAATTAATTAATCAAACCCTAATTGCACAAACAATAATGACACCATAAAAACAAGTTTTATGAAGCATGGCTGTATCAACTGAGGCTCTCTTCTCAAATCTCATGAACAACTCTTCAGAGAGCTCGGGCCCAAGATGAGACTCAACCATCGGCTTGAGAGTAGCACGGACCATGTTTGCCTTGGCTCTACCATAGGAGACAGGATCCTTGATCCACTCCTCCTGTTTCTCCCTCGAATGTTCGACGATCCTTCGATACTCAAGTCGTTGTATCTCAAACCCACCACATCCACGAAATGCCTTATCGACTTCGTCGGTGCTTCTCATATAAGCTGGAATGTTAAATGTGTCCCTCGTCTCTTCCTCAATCAATCCCTACAAACATTAATTCAAACAGAATTATTAACATTTTTTACGTGTGCTAGGTAGGTCATCGCGAGCTAGCTTGTGCTAGCTAGGTCATCGCGAGCTGTTCACCACAAAAATGTAGTGTGATGTGCGTGTGGGAACATCATATGGGCCAATTAATGCATATTCACGTAAGTAAGTCTGGGCATGGTAGAATATTTAATTTATAGTACGTACGGACAGACCTCGTTTAATAGATCTTCCCAAGCTTGATCCATGGAGCTTGTAAAAGGGTGCTTGGCCCTTGAATCAGGATCACCTAACTGGTTCTCAGGTCGCTGTGAACTCGGTCTTCCTGCCATTAATATAAACAACAGTCCTCCCTCTACAATCTCCTCCCTTCGACATCGTAAGAAGGCTTCTAAATCCTCCATAGATTGCTTCGAATAAGCTTCGATAACTTCCTTCTTCGCTCCGTCTATCCAAGCTCTTCCTTTGTTCCAAGCTGCTGATCTCTTATCTAGCACAGCATTTGGTATCTAAAAAAAAAAAACCCATGAAAAAGAAAATTAATTTTCAAAAAATAAAATAAAGATATAAAAAAGAAATTGAAAATTAAGTAACAAAATTTGGTGTTTAATTTATTAATTATCAGGTACTAATTAAAATTTTAACCTAACCAACATAAATTTAAGAACATATATAAATGTTTCTACATCGAGAGAAGTACAGTTCAAGCTTCCAAAGCAAGTACTAGTTGGTAAAACATGATATTAGGGCTACAAGTCGATCTCTAGAGATTGTACGTAGCTAGGGTTCAAGTATCCGGGCACTGTAGCGCGAGAGGGAGTGTTATTGATGGAGAAAAAGTCGCTAAAGAATCGACTTTCTAGAACTATTGAACAGTCTATTAATATGGTAAAAAAAAAAAACGAAAATGCATGAAACGGACTAGTAGAAATCAAAGACCCGGGTGTCAGAATCGCGCGAAATTCGCATGGTTGACTGAAAATTAATTTCTTCTTCATTAGCTATTCTCCTTTGCAAATGAAATAAAGGAAGTATACCTGAGATAGCCAATGTAAGGCACTTAAGCTAACAGCCACATGAAGCTTCCTACTAGGGAAAAGGCGGTGATAGAAAGAACCCGGCACGCCTGCAGCATAATACCGCCTTTTCTTACTAGTATCATTGAATTGTTGAAAGGATCGAAAGAGAGAATTGAAATCGTTGGATGGGAGATCTGAAAAGAAAGCTTCGAATTCGGGTTCGTAACCACATTCTTTGATGTATTGTCCCCTCAAAGTCTCAACTACTAGATCAATTGTGGCTAAAGTGTTGTAACCTGTGGCACAACCTAAGTCTGCAATTCTCAAACATTCATCATCATCTCCCTTGAAAAGCTTCATGGATTGAATGCCTGCTAATAATAGCGGCTTGGATAAGGAAATTGCAGATGCTGGGGCTTCAGAATTCTTTGCATAACTTCCATCATCATCTCCACCTTGCATACATAGTATTCTATGGAGACCACCAGTCCATGTATGACAGTACTCGTTTTTCATCAAATCCAGTTTGGAGCTCTCTTTGATGGTGGACATTGTGCCTGTTTGTTACATGGAACAAATCAAATAATAGGCCGATATGGGTTTGGTTCTACAGTAGAATTTGAAAAGGAATAAAGAGATGGGGTTTGGATGGATTTTAAAGTGTGGTTTTTTGCTTTGGATGCACCAGCAACTGTTTATATATGTTATTGAAGATTTGGGTTACGTAAGAGTGATGGGTTTTCAGTGAAGTCTGTTGAGATATGTTTGTTGTAAAGTTGAAGGGTCGAGATCCTGGGACATCAGTGACAAAGAATCTTAACCCTTGATTTCTATCATTTTTAGATGTAAATCTGCTGGTGTGGTGTGGTGTGGTGTGGCCCTTTCATTTATGACATCAGCTGATCCATTTATTACCGCTGTTAGATGGACAAAGTCAAGGGTTAAGATTTTTTGTTGAAAGATTTTGTTAGAACCTAACGTCCTAAGATCCTGTCCATAAATACAAATAGAAAGAGAGTTAGGTATCCAGTCCATGGGTTTCTTTTTCATTATCTTTTTTCTAGGTATCTGAATTGAATGCTTTCACACAGCATTCAACATTATTGGTGTGAACATGCCTGTTTATGGGAAGGAATTCAGTAGATAATATTCTGATTCCATTGCTGAAAGTTCTAAACCTGATTTTTTTTTTTAAATGTGGAAGATAATATTCTGAACATTCTTTCGGGTCAATTTAGCGCCTGCAGTGGTACAAAGTCAAAGACGTGTTTTGCTGTTTAAGACAGAATATTTCCCAATTACTTGAAAAGGGAAACAAGATAAGATCAATGTCAAAATTATTCCTCAAAACATGACCCAGCAGCCCCTTTTCACTTATTAGGGCTAGACTTTTGATTTCTTCTAACCCCCCGTTATGTGATAATAATAGTAATCCAGTCTTTTAGCCATTTTAAGGCCTCAACCGAAAGAAAAGACGGTCACTCATCACATTTCTGGAACAACAAACTGTGACAAGTTGTATATATAATGGGGATGTCATGGTCATAAAATTGACAAATAAAAGATCGATTCAAGGTAATATATTCAACCAGACGGAGAATGTATTTCAAAATGGAGTTCGATACTAAGATCGTATTCTGTTTTAGCTTTCTTAAAATGCCAATGCTAACGCTGGCTTTGGGCATTTAAGTAGACCATACATTTCCCTTATAGAAGTAAAAAAACAATGATAATAGACCATAAAATAAGTCATCTTTGAGTAAATGCATGATATTGGCAAGTTAAACTGTAAACAGATTCGAGTACATTACATTCCGGGTAGAGGCAGTAAAAAATGATTCAGGATTGACTCAATCACCGCTGCTTCTTGTGCTTTGGAATAACCTAATGGTTACATAGCTTATGGTACATACATGTATTCAATAGAGAATACAGAAGCGAGACTGCGAGAGTGGTACTGGTTGCTTGAAAATGATACCTCAACTAGGTGCAGCAGGCTGGTCCGATGTAAGTTGGCTACGGAGGTACTCTAGCACTGATATACGCTGCAAAAAGGAACCAGCAAATCTTGATTCAACGTGCAGTACAAACACAAAACCCATATAAAAGGAGTTAAATTCTGAGTACGTTAGTTGAGATTGATTTTGTTGGCCCACATGTAACATGGATCAAGAAGACCCCACCACGTGATTGGTGGGGACTTAAATGGTCTCAACAGTCAGTACGATCAGGATGGTAAGTCGGTCGTTTATGTCCCCACCCATCACACAGTGGGGTCTTCTTGACCCATGTGAAAACATATGCCAAGAAAATTGTACTCAGCAGGGATTGGTATCTTACCTTTTGCTCGAGACCAGATTCATTAGAATTCAACAGTCAGTACGGTCAGGATGGTAAGTGGACCGTTTATGTCCCCACCAATCCCAAAGTGGGGTCTTCTTGACCCATGTGAAAACATAAGCCAACAAAATTGCACTCAGAAGGGATTGGTATCTTACCTTTTGCTCGAGACCAGATTCATTAGAATTCAGTGTCAAAGACTCCAAGCATTTAATGGCTTCTTGAAATCCATCATTAGCCACATCCTCTTGGCCGAGATTCCTGTCCACATCAGCAACTTTGGCAAGAGACACGGCCACATCTATAGTCTGAATTCACAAGAACAGCATGTCAGATTTTGAACAAAGAGAAACTAATCACCAATTTCATCTTTAGGTACATCAGAATTTAGTTGCTCAGTATTGCATAGTATTTCTACAGCCACATACCAAGAGAAATATCCATATACCAATATGGAGGATTAACGCAGAACCCATAAAATTACTATAAGATTCAAAAGAAATATTTTTACCATTTTAGTTATAGTTAATATTAAACAGTGTATATTTATAAAAATCTTTAAAATTTCGAACAACTTCTTGCTTATAGTATTGCCTTTACAAAGATGTATTATTTACTAAAAAGCATATTCTTAGCTTACATAAGCAATAAACGAAGTTCGTACAAGAATGTTATTGTGTAACATATCAAAGATACATTTCTAGATAGAGAAAAAGGATGAATGAGCAAATTGGGTTCATGTTGTTCAGATAAAGCACATACTCTGATCGTGTCATGATATTGCTATATCTAAGACTTTTTTTTTCGATCCAAGTTATATCTAAGACATGTACTGTAATTTTCTACTGTATCTGTATCCATGTTGTAAGACAATGTCACGCCGTTGGATAACCAATAGGCCCAATAAGTTGGATGGGTTTATTATTAAAAATGTTAAGAAAAAAAAAAAAGAAGAAAAACAACAATATCCAATATACAGCTTCCTTGAGAGACAATCTTCAAGTGATTTATAACCATATATAGTACATGAAAACCTTGTTTTTACCAATAGACTTCCCCCAAAGAAAAAGTACAGTTTACAAATCCTTTTTTTTTCAAGTATCTTGAAAACACCTCCAAAATTTATGCTTGTGATTGTAATACTATTTCCCCTTAACCCCAACATTTCCAAATTACCCAATGGCACAAAAGAGCTACATAGAATCGATCGGTACTTACTGAACGGATCCATGTCTGTACAACATCACAACTAAAAATGGCTACCTTGCAAACAGTCCTATACGCTATCAGCTAGATGATTTCAATCTTCCTTCCTCCCCTCCTACCACCCCACCCCAAACATACGAGTACATGTATAGAGTTCTACACATAGTAAGACAGCTTCAATCGAAGAAAAAAGAAGAAGACTGGTTCTAGAATAATTTCAAGTTCATCTCAAAGGAATATAAAATGAATTTGGAACTGGGAACTTGTTGAAAAGTTATATGGAAAAAAGTAAAGAAAAGATAAAGAACTGCTTACCTGGGATGGGGAATCTGAACGATCCTTAATTGCATTCCGGCGCACATCCAAAGATCGAGAATAATAGGATCTTGCAGCTTGTAGGTCTCCATCGTAGTATTTAAGATCTCCAATTTTATTAAGTGACACAGAAAGCGTGTGTGTCACCTGTAATTTAGGGCGATAACGAATTAGCAACGACATATTATGCATTAACTACTTCAGCAGTTCAGCCAATATCTATTCAAATATTTTCAAAACCATGATAATATTGAGATAATGGTTCAGATGTAATAACCTCTAAATCATCTGTTGGCAATTTTGAAAGGAACTCAACACTCTCCTCAAAGTAAGTAATTGCAGCACTGGCCTCTCCCACTGCGCGACTGAAGTACATATAATGTGTTTTAAATTTCAAAAAAGGAATAAATGTTATGAGACTCAGTACATCAGATCTCAAAATCCACTAAACTGATGAAAACTTGTCCACATCTTGGTGCACCCAGGATCGCAAATCAACCTGACCGGTGATTCCTAGAAGTTGGATTTGTACGTTCTTCAAATTTTTCCCTAGACCCAATGCCTTTTACCCATTATAAGTCTGGCCATGGAGGCTATATGGAAACCACTCAAATGCAACATCTAGGAATCACCAATCAAGCTGATTTCAGGGTATGAGGTTAACAAAGCGTAAGAGCAAGACCAACTTGATTCTCAACTATAAACATGAGATTGGCTGACCTCATAGTTCTAGTGGATGAAGAAAGTCGGGATCAAATTTACAAGCATAAATAGAACAGAATTAAATTAAGTGAAAGACCAGGACTTCCGGGAACTCTACAGGGTGAAAGATTCTCAGTGTGAATGGGGTAAACCCACCAATTCAAGGTTTGTCCATGCTTATGGGACCCAGTTTGTTTAGCACTAAAATCCTGCATCCCCATGAAGTGTAATGCCCATTGTAGATTTCTCCGTTAATTATTAAGATGGCATGGCATATATAAGTAATGCAATATAAACAACCTATACAGGTGCCTCCAATATGAACCAGAATTCAACCCAGAAATGCAAAAGAAGCTAAATAGCTATTGGAACATAGAGGTTGTATGAAAAAACAAAAATATGCAAAAAGGCGTGATAAAAAGTAAAAAGAGAAAGAAGTCAGACCAGCAGTCACCAAGCATTCCAAGGACTGCACCAAGTTGTGAACACAACTCTGAGGTATTTCCCAGTCTTTCTAACTGCTCCCGAATGTCCTCCGCACAGAGACTAAGTCTTGATTTTGCACTCAATATATTCTGTGCACGAAATGCCTGAACAAGAAATAGCCAACAATAAACTTGATGTAGCAGGGAGAAAAAAAAAAGGAGATGAAGAAGAAAGAAATGCAGGAAAATGCAACAGAAGACCTGCTGAAAGAATGTAATGAGACAACTTTGGGCCTTTGACAATTAATTTTCTTTTATTGGTAAAAACTTCAACAAATAATTTAAATAGGGAAAATTAATTCCCTAATATTCCAGTTGACAAACTTTAGAAATCCATCCATCTTATGCTTCCCGGCAAACTTACTCACCCTCATAGCTTGTTGCACCAAAAAAGCACCCCTCTCCAAAGAGACATCCCCATATGTCACTGTTTTATTCTCAGCCCCAACTTCCTTTAGATCTGAATTAACTTGAGGTCTTCTGATTCTGGCATGACCTTCAATGAAGCGATCAACAACATCTTGAAGATCCTTGTCAGGCTCAATTGTCTCTATATCGGCTCCACACAACGGGCAATCCTTAAAGCGTGAAATACATGCTCTGGTGAACAAAACAGTGTGGGAGCAGCAATATGTCAGACATAAATAATGATATATATATATTGGCATAAATACTAGATTTCTGTCTCCAATGCTTACTTGCAATATTTATGGGCACAAGGCACACACTTGCTGCTCTCAAAGAGAAGGGCTTGGCAAATTACACAGCTGAAAGGACCCAACTTAAACGAAGTGGAATCATATCCAAATGGGCACTTTGGAGATATGCTGGCAGAGTCATCAGACTCATTCTTAATCTTAGCCTCATGCTCTGTCTCATTCTGCTTATTGTTTTCACTGGACTTCCTCGGACAGGCATCATCAGGGCGTGCCGCTTTAGCAAATGGGCAAACAGAAGTCATAATGATCAATAATTCCCTGTTACGAAAATTAGAACACTGAGTTATTTTAAAGTTGGCACAGAGAGATTCAAAACCCCACTGTGATAACAATCATAAATCATATAGTGAATGAAATCATCATCTTCACGTCTCATCCCAAATATTGTGGAGGAATCAATAATCTCTTACACATAAAGAGAAATAGCAGACATCTTAACGCTGATGAAACACTGGAATGCAAAAAAATGTGGAAATTAACAGTGCTTACAAATTCCTAAACCTCTACTTGTAACTAGTTTATAAACTTTCTTCAAAAAAATAAAATAAACTGCAACACCATGACTATCAAAATCTCATAATACCCCTCTAGATATTCCAAACCTCTAGCAAAAAAAAGAGTATGTTGAATCCTCTAACCATAAAAGTTTCAAATTAATAAGGGGTCACTGAAAGCTCATTTACTTTATTGGAGTTGCACACATTCAAGAGCTACAAACTCCTATGTGGAAAATGCCTACTAGTTGATACCTTGACCAATGCCTTAACTCTGGGACATGTATCTCGAATAGGAGGAGATGAACTTAGTACCCCCATGACAATGCAAGGCAAACAGAGGTTACAACAAAAGAGGAAAGGCTTTGCAAGGGAAAGATAAATCTAACCCCAAAGATGAATCAAATACCCTTAACCCTTTCACCAAAAATACTAGAACAAGATTCTAAAAAGAACTGTTATGACAGTGCTGGTACTATGATTAATCCAGGCAGAAAATTTTGAAAGCTCGTGTTTTCCCAAGATCAGCTAATGATACAGTGGGCATGGGAGGAATCAGCAGCTCACCTGTTGGTTCATTGCAGAATTGCTAGGGGGGTGTGGGAGTTTTTCTTGGAGTCCTTTGGGCTGCCTTGGTGCATTCCTATGCTTCCAGTCGATTTGGTGTTGGCATGGGGTGGATGCAGATTTTCTAAAGAAGGAAAAAAGCTTTGAAGTCTCATTCCTCATGCTGTCTTTTGGGTGCTTTGGATGATCCGGAATGACATTATCTTTAATTCTAAGACCTACCCTTTTCATGTTGTAATCCTGCGTGTTAAAAGTTTATTATATTCTTGGGGTAGAGGGCTAGGGATTACAAGGCAATTTCATTTTCAGGATTTTGTATTCTTTTGGGAGCGTGTGATTCAAATGCTTTGATTCAGCACATTTGAATTGACATCCCTGTGTATATTCTTCTCTCCTTTCAATATATTGTTTCCCCCATTTCAAAAAATGATACAGTGGGTAATTTAGGTAAAGGGTGTGAGCAGAGCCAAAGGGGCAAAGAGATGCACTTTTGTAAAGGTAGGAAATTTCTTTTCGAATGATATATCCTCCGTATTAGCTTATTCTATCCCACTTGTTTCTACTTTCTTCCACCTCTATTGGCTCTTTTTAAATAAAATCTGCAAAACATCATCTTTTCTTGCTTGCTTGATGACCAAGCTCAGAAGCATAAGTAACATCTGGCAACTTCCACGTGCCTCCTCCTTAAAGACCTACAAAATGACCTCTGACAAGCACCTTAATCCTTTTATTTACTTTACATATTACATTTTTCTCGTCTCAAGCACAGAGTAAACCCTTCCGTTTTTGGTTCTCTTAATCTTCAAAGCTAACCTCTTTAAACCCCTTGATGATCCGAAATCAATCGACATAGCTTCCAGTGTTGTTGACAACTCCCTCCACATACTCCAACATTCTTAAAGCCTCTACAGCTCGAGTACAAATACTTTGCCGATAACTTTGAATATTTTAAATCCCTAAAGAATCAAATTAACAACATTACTCATTCTTCTTGATTGTTTTCTCGATTTTTTCATTGGAAACACATTGACTCATTGAAGATTGCCTAGACAACACATTGAACAAGCTAAAAGGATAATCCACCTTGATCACCTAACTTTAGAATCTTCTTACCCAACCCACCCCTAATAAAAAAAACTACTCACCAATTTCAAGAAACAATGTTGGAACTTCAACAACGACGTTTCAGCTTCTATAATTTACTCTTATTTCAGGGGTATTTCTAAGTACAGTGTGCAATTGTTAGCAAAATGATTCATATAAAACCCTAAATCATTTTCAGCAATCCTCAGATCATATCATAGAGAGTCTAATTAGGAAATACCATAGAGTAATGACAGATTCAAACACACCTAAATGAATTCAAAAAAAATCAATCCTACTAACATATAAATAAAAATAAAAGAGACATGAGAAATATAGAGAGAAAGAAAGAAACCCTAAACTGTTAGAAAATCAAACAAAACAAAATTGTACCGATTTTCAAGGGTGCTGATGAAGTAGTTCTGTGTTCGAATGCAAAACCTAATTAAAGAACTCCATCCGAAACCATCAAATAAAAAACCCTAATCCGAAGAAGGTATTTGAATTCCTCTGGTTTGTTGGTTGATTGTTCGAATCCAAAACCTAATTCTTTTTTCTTTTTTCTTTTTTCTCTTTCCTATTTAATTTTCTGGTTCTGGTTCTGTTTACCCGTTCTCTTCTTCAGACGATATCAAAATTTGTTGTAAAATCGACGTTATCTGTTTGAGTTTCGATAAGCTGCTTCATCAGTTAAGATGTTACCAAGTCAATGCGCCTTATGGGAAGCCACGTTTTAATTTAGGTCCCACCGACATGCAAAAAATCGTCTCTCAACTAGCCACGTGTGAATGAGGAACACAACCCAGTGTTACCTCTTCTCCTAATTGGATCTTCGTGGACCTATTGCCAAATGGGCCCATTGCATTTAGACCAAAGCAACGGGCTATGGGCTATGGATTATGGGCTTTGGCTAGGATTGATGGGCTGTGGTTGTGCACCCCTCCCGTTAGGAGATCTTGGGATCAGAAACTACTTAGGTATGGTTTATCATTAAAAGTTTGTCCAAGTAATATTATTGGAGCCTTCTCTTCGTCCATTGCATTGGCGGCGTGTCTCTTCATCTATGGTGGCGGCTTTTTTCGTTCGTGATAGCCACTTTCGGATGCTCGTGGATATTGATAGTTTCTCTTTATTTGTAGTGGCAACTCATTTGTGATATTGGCAGTATCTCTACGCTTCTCATACACTTATTGCTAGTAATCAACAGTATAACTTTGTCTTGTCATTGTAATTTAGGTAATAGTCCTTCAACAAAACAAAAAAAAAAAACATAGTAGGTTCAACCCTAACCCTAGCAGACCTAATTGTAAATTTTATTTTGTTATCATTTATTTGTTGGACTGGAAAAGAGATAAGATAAGGGAGTGAATATGAGAAGAGAGGAGGAGAGTTGTTATATATTGTATTGAATAATGCTAAACTTACAACAGAGTCTACAACAAAATGAATTCAATGGTGGATGTGTGAATTCTATACACTCTCGTGATTCACACCATTTAAAATGATAAAAGCCCACCATAAATGCCCTTTGTTGTAGGAGTTGTAGCTTTAGCATCACTCTATTTGATTATATTTAGATATAAATTTATTTTATTTTGATGGATTTTACACAATTTGGATAGGATGAGAAATTATCATTGGACTGGTTACCATACAAATCCCATACTTGATCGATGTGGGATCTTATCATTCCACCATGCTTTCGAAGCCGACATCCACGAGGGCCTACTCTACCGACATTAGTCAAATAATATCCATTTCTGTCTGGTGGCTTTCACTCACCTACTAGTATTCAATGCAATTCAACTTAGTATAGTCTATAGGTTTCCTCCATTCGTGATGGCCCCTTGTGACATAATGGTGTGGATCTAATAACAAATGTTATGAACTCTTAGGTAGGGAGGTCTGCTCACACCCCCATAGACTAGTCGGGTGCTATAATCACCTTTGAAAATCAACTGAAGGGTGTTTAAGAACTCATATACCCATGACCAATCATACTTGGTCAATATAAAGATCTTATCAATGTTGTGTGAAGGGCTCCCTAGTCCCTACACCCTTCCTTCTCTAACCGCTCTATAGTCTATATGGCCACTCAACCCATCTCGGTCTAGCAAGGGTCCAATAGGCCCATGTGCCTAGCCACGCTGGGCGGAGCCGATTTGGGCTTCGTACTTAGTACCTTTTCTAACTCGTTTGGGTTGTTTAGTTGGATTTAGTCCCGAAGCTAGGCGTATTTGGTGATGTCTGGATTCATTACCTAGGCCTGTAAGTTATGCAAGCCAATCGGTTTTACAGCAACTTTGCCATATCTATCTATCTATCTATCTATCTAGCTACAATGAACAAGGCCTTAGATGAGTTCCAAGACTTAGATTAATTGGCAATCCAATTCTTTCACACACGTTGTAAGTAACGAAACAATGCTTAAAAATTACAAATTGCAAATGAGTTATTCCGAGACTTCATTGCATAAGGTCCATTATATATGCATGTCGTCTGCGCCTTCCAGTTTCTTGTGTCGATCTATTCACACATAACTCGATGTGATCATTGAATTCATTTGATGGCATTTACGAACCCTGTCACTATCTTATAATAAATTTATTTATTAATTTTGTGAAATGATGGCAGACTTCACCCAATTTCAAACGGCATTTCAAACGGCATTTCAAAATCTGCTAGGCTCCTATACTATTTATTATAAATGAGTGTCCTGTACGCGCATGTAAGAGTTGTGCCAACAGACACCCTAGATATATTCCCTAAATGAATCGATGGCGCTACGATATAACATACGTATTTTTCTTGGGCCTGTAAAATCATCATCTAATAAATATTTTCATTTAAAATACATGAATTTTATTAACTCCATTTTTTTCTTCTTCTTTTTTATTAAAAAAAATAAAAATAAAAATATAGATCCAACAAAAAATTAAAACAATTTTACATATTTGTTTTTATATTTATGCATTCACCTTATATTCCACATCCAAAAGTTGTAGAATAGTTAATTTTTATGAGAGTGATTTAGATCATCTCCAACTCCAAGTGATCCCAACAAGCTCGAGTACACTAGGCCACATGTGCTCAACTCATATTTTTGTAAAAAACTTCGTAATAATTTTTATTTTTATTTTTTTATCAAAAAAATATTGTTGAATGATCTCATCTCGTAGATCTCAATGAATGTTTTTCAAATATATAAAATTTATCAAAATCTAATTTTTAGTTTAAGAGATATAATAATTTAAAAATAAAAAATAACAAACTTTCTCTCTCCTCCACCTATGCACCTTTATAATGACATAAGAAGTCAAATAAGGGTATAAATGGAACTAAAAGTGCACCAAAATAGTATTTTTAGATATTTTAATTTAAAAATTGAGTAAATAGATATAAAATTTTTAAATATGAGTTTTTATATAAAAAATAAAAGTTTGTGTAGTAAATGGTATTTAGCAGTTATAAAAGTGAGGTTTTGACCATTTTATCTGAAAAAAAGTGCCCGACGTTTTGAGAAGAGGGGATGCAAGAAGGTTTGGCATAAAATTAATGTTCAAGGGATTATGTGTGAACCTAAAGGGCATTACACGTGGCACTATTATTAATGATGTTGCCAAACTAGTTGTACATCTTAGTTAGTAGCTAAAGTAATGCTAAGGGGAGAATTTTGGGATGATTTTTCATGCAGGGCCCACATGAATGATCCAAGAGTTGATTTTTGTTGTCATGATGATCTTCTCGTAATGTAAATCAAACTCATGGAAAATTATATCATTTTAAGACATCTAACCCCCTCATCTATGTGGTGAAATTTTGAATCTTCTATTTCACCATTAAAATTTAGATGGCAATTTTTAGGGGTTAAAAATTTTAGAATGGTATAATTTTTGGTCAGGATGACTTACATAGTGAAAAGATCATCCTCACAAAAAATCAGCATTTGAATCATTTTCATGTCGACCCTGCATGAAAAGTCTCCTCGAAAATTTCCCTAAAAAATCTCCCTGTAACATTCCTTGATGGGTTTGTTTTGCAAAAGAGGGGGTAACCATAGAGCGGTTGAGATGGATAAATGCAGAATGGATGAACTTCATACTATAAGAGAGTTTGTTGTGCTGAGTAAGTGGGTAGTTGTGATTATAAATAAGTTAGGTTTTGGGAGTATTTTGTAGAGAGAGAAAGACTTAGAGAGAGAGACAGGAATTAAAAAGTGATGGGAGGTAGTGTAGGAGATAATTTGGAAGAGGGGGTGGAAGAATTGAGGGAAAGTTTTAGAAGTGGGAAAACAAAGTGTGAGAATTGGAGGAAGTCTCAGTTGAAGGCTCTGCTCACTCTACTCAATGATCAAGAAACAGAGATCTTCAAGGCTCTTCATCAAGACTTGGGCAAACACCAAAATGAAGCCTATAGAGATGAGGTTTGATACATAATTTATTTTTTTACTTTATTTTTTTATTTTATTTTTTTATTTTATTTTATTTACATAAAAAATATTAATTTCGTGTTTTATTACATACAAATTAGTAATCAGCTTTGTCTTGGTCAAATTGATAAGGTAGTTTAGTTTAGTTTTAATTTTTTTTTTCTAATAAATAAAAATAGAAATATTTTATATTTATGTTTAGAGGTGGAGTGTCTTGGGCAATTCATGAATGAGGACCATTAGAGTTTGCTTTTGTTGGTCCATTTCTAATATGGGTAAACTCCAACAATGGTGGAGTTTAGACTATTTATTTAAAGTCTGCACCAATCATATGTTGAAGTATTTGTTGTTTACCCACGTAATCCACCTTAGACATGGGTTAACAAAATCGCCCTCAACCCTCGGGGTGGCCCTAGGATTAACAAGCTGCATTCTCACGGATCTCAAGGTCATCTGATGACAAACAAATGGGAGGAGGATCCGAGGACATGTGCATCTCATCCCATTAAACTTTTATTCGATTTGAGGTCTCAGCTTCAATGTATATAAATCCTCTATTGAACGCTCCTAGTAGAGCATTCACAGTGTTCTATTTTACTTGGAGGGCAAATCTATATAATAAAATAGAGCGAACTTTACTCATTAGGACAAACATGAATTATTGATTATGACAAATATCTAACTCTTAATTATTAAAAATTAAAAACTTTATAACTTTTATATGTACAAATTAGTTTTTAATAAAATTTATATTTTTGAAAGAGCTCGAGAAGATATTTAAATTGAGACCAAACATCAATACTAAAAAAAAATATTTTTAGTACATATTAAGTTTAAATGG
>MVGT01003464.1:340403-357232 GCA_002174775.1 Macleaya cordata | reverse complement strand
AAAAAATGAGGAGGGAAATTGATGTAGAAGCTGAATTGAATCTACCACCTGGGTTTCGATTTCATCCGACAGATGAAGAACTCGTCGTTCATTACCTTTGTCGAAAAGTCAGTTACCAGCGTCTGCCGGTTCCGATCATTGCCGAAGTTGATCTCTACAAATTTGATCCATGGCAACTTCCAGGTACTTGAGAAAATTCATAATTCAGTACTAGATGTTACTCAATTCTTCTAGTTCCAGTCTGGGTCTTTTTGGTGTTTAATATGTTGATGTTTTTTTTTTATATGGATGAACAGAGAAGGCTTTGTTTGGCACAAGAGAATGGTACTTCTTTAGTCCTCGGGATAGGAAGTATCCGAATGGGTCGAGGCCAAACAGGGCAGCAAGAAGCGGATATTGGAAAGCCACAGGTGCTGACAAACCCATCAGACCTAAGGGAAGCGAAAAGCAAGTAGGAATAAAGAAAGCACTGGTGTTTTACTCCGGGAAAGCACCCACCGGAGTCAAGACTAATTGGATCATGCATGAATATCGGCTAGCTGAACAAAAGCGGACTTCCAACAAAAACAGCAGTTTAAGGGTAAGCTTTCATTTTCAGAGAAACCATGAGCAGAATTTGAATTACTTACCTTTTATCATGTTTCTATTTCTAAGACTGAAGTAAAACTCTGATTTTTGTAGCTTGAAGGCTGGGTTCTTTGTCGGCTTTACAACAAGAAGAATAATTGGGAAAAGATTGAGAACCACAAGGAAGAGCCGTCTGTTGAAGAAACTATGGATTCCTTTATGGCTGTCGAAGATGCAAGTTCAGACAGTATGAGAACCACAGAATCAGATGTTGAAAATGATCCACTTACTGAGCTCAATGATCAGACTGTGTCCCAAAGCAATCTGTCTCGAACTGTAGCTGTTAAGCAAGAAAGAAGGATGAAAGAAGAAGACAGTGACTGGTTTAGGGACTTGAATCTCGATGATTTGAAAAATTCTTTTACGATGTTTGGAGCAACGCCTACAATGGATTTAACATTCCAGGATTACAACTACTTCTCGGGCCTCAGTTCTCCACATTTGAATCCATACCAGACCAACTTGTTACCATTTTGAAGTCTTCTGGCAGTTGCTAATCTGTGTACAGAGTAGAAGAAATGTATGTAAACAGAATTGAAAAAGAAAAGAACAAAAAAAAAAAACCTAGGATTTTGTAATTTTTGAAGAATTACAGTTTCATTTTTCCCCATCTTGGGTAGAAAGGGGTAGCATTGAAAATTGTAATCCCATTTAGACATTTGGGAATAACTGTTATATGTATAAAAATACTCTATTTGAAGATTATCACATTGTTAGCTGTTAATGGATATTAGAAGAGCTCTCAAGATTGATGAGTGAACTCAATAAAAGCAAATATCAAATTTAAAAGGTAGCAAAGCTTCAAAAGAAACCCAAAGAACTATGATAACTAAGAACTTCCAACAAAACTTCATGAATTGTTGAACTGAGTTCCCTATCAGCTCAGACTTCAGGCTCCATAGTCGAAGTTTGAGGTTTAAAGGGCATAAGATGATCTGTTTTTTAAATGTTTGTTATCGCTATCTGCATCTCTATACTTAGTGTGTTAGCAAGCATAAAAGAAGCTCATAGAACAGGAAGTTTCCAACAAACACTATTTGTTTAAACTTAGTCTGTGCCAAGAAATATGAGCATTTAAAATCCACAACTTAGAGCATTTTTTAGAGTCCAAATCTTGAGAAGGCATCTAAGAAACATAGATGTGGATAAAGAAAACATTGTGCACCTGTGGGAACCCCAAAGGGTACTTGGTAGGTATGATTAAATGAGGAATCCCTTTGCACCATGGATCAGACACCACTGAGCTTGTTTACTGTAATATAATAAGAGATCCTAATGCTCCCAAAAAGAAAAACCCTTCTCCCGCGTAACCTTTCTTGTTTCAGGTTGTTTGCGAAAATCTCTTTCATGAACAGATGCGTTCGAGGAGGTGCTGGTGTTCTTTATCAAGGGACAATGACAATGATGGACTTGGTTATCTTTCAGATCTACCTTCTGGGGAACTGCTATCTGCTTACTAGTAACCCAAGCTTGAAGCATCTCATCTGTCTTTGGTTCAGGCAAAAACCCTTTTTCTTTCATCTCTTCATAATATTTAGAGGCCTCCTCCAACTTCCCGTTCAAAAAGAGACCATGCACCAGGACAATATACGAGCTTCGATCAGGGCTCAATCCATTTTCACCCATCTCATTCCACAGCTTGAAAACATTTTCAATCTGGCGCCACCGACAAAATTTCCTAATCAACATGATGTAAGTATCATTAGTTGGGGGGCAACCCGTCTTTTTCATCTTTCCCAAGAGCTCAAACACCTCTTCACCAGTCCTAAGAATGCTGAAGAATGCGTGATAAGTCCTAATAGATGGCGAAAGACCCCTTTGCAACATCTCATCAAAGGCCAACCTTGCTTCATCAATTCGACGGGCCTTGCATAGGGGCTTGATCAACGAGTTGTAAGTAACAACATCTGGCTTGAAACCCTTCTCCTCCATTGTCTTCAAAAGATTGCAAGCTTCTTTTACAAGCTTACCTTTCGCTAGAGCATAAATGACTGCATTATAAACCTTCTTATCTGGAGCAATACCCAACTCCTTCATCTGATTAAATAATTTGAGAACATCATTAAGATTACTAGCTTTTGAGTAGCATGATATCATACTAGAATATGAGACTGCATCACGAGCGATTTCTCTTCTACCCATCTCCCTCCAGAACCTCTTCGCCTCACGTAGATTGACAATCATATTACACCACCCATTGAGAACAATGTTAAAACTCTTGGTATTGAATGGGAACACTTTCTCATTACAGAACAACAAGTGCTCAGCATCTTCAACGTTCTTGTACCGGCAGAGGGCGCATAGTAAATCTTGGAATTCCTCAATTCCAATCGTGAATTTAAAGCGCTTGAGAGCATAGAAAGTGTTGATTGCCTTTCCAACATCATGAACAGCACAGTACTTTCTGATCATAATTAAGAGTGTTTGAGGAGTCACTAGAGACGGACCAGTTTTACCCCCTCTCATCTCATCAATCAAAGCCCAAGCAGTGTCAAACTTCCTCATTTTCCCAAGAATCGAAATCATCGAATGGTATTCACGTACAGAGTGGGTGTAACCCGGCTGCTTTCCAGCCCAAAGAAAAAACGTGAACGCCGCTGCCCAATCATTCCGAACCCGAGAGAGAACCTCTACCACCAATTCCGATGATGCAGGTACATCACATTGCTCAAGCTTTAGTTTTGCTTCTGGGCCATTACTACCAAAATTTTGTAAAATATCCACAATTGTATCTACCTTCTGTACTAGTTTCTCATCATTAACAGCCAATCCTTCTTCTATATCATCATAATCATCATCATCAGCATCACTTTGATCACCAACTTCTTGTTCAATCATGTTAGACCCACCAGATACATTGGAAGTAGAAGAACTAAAAGTAGAGGAAAATTGAATGGGTATACGAATATCAGAAGAACCCATGAAAATTCTAGTTCTAAAACGACTCAATTCATAAGTATCGATGGCGTTTACAAATTGGGTTGGTTTGAAACTTGACGATTTGAGTTGGGTTTGGAGTAGAAAAGAGAGAATTCCATAGTTGGATCTTCTTCCGAGTTTCCACATGTCTATGAACTAAATTTTGGTACATAGAAACTGGGTATCGGAAATCTCAACCACCTAATAGTACAACCTGCAACTTGTTTGTCTAAATGCCTAAACGAAAAAAATAGTCTTGTTTTGTAACTCTTACCTTTAATCGAGTGGAAATGCTTGTTTTCTTCTTTTTCAAAAGGAATTTTGTTGAACTCCTCCTCCTTGTTTTCCTTTTGGGACGAATTTAAGAGTGATGAACACGAGGAAAAGAGAGTCTGCAAGCCCGCGGCTACTTCTATTTGGCCGTTATAAATGTAATACTGGTATCTATTATCGTCATTTTACTCATTATCAAAAGTAGATGTTTTCTGGAGTGTCACTCCAAAGCTCTTCTCTACCCTAGGGTAAACTCGAAATTTTTGACTGATGTAGATGGCCAAGCCTTTGGTAGAATGGAATTGTTTTTGTTCCTATTCTTACTAAACTCGATTCCAAGCATTGGTGCCAGGGATGGAACCAGAGATGGCCAAGTTCCAACCCTACTACATTTTGGTTCCACCCTATTCCTTCACAAATCCTGATAAAGAACCTATACCATCTTGGCATCTTCCCGCTGCGAAAATAGAACTTCTCACCCAAGGTTTTGGTGCCAGCTAAAGAAATGAAAATCCAACGGCTGTGTATAGGTCGGGTTTCAAAAAAATTTAAGCTCCAGCTCGTGACATTGGGACTCGATTTAAAAAACGTACCCAAGTTTTTGGCGTGGAACTACTTAAATGTAGAGAGTGAATGAGTGGGGGGCACTGAATTTAAATAGTGACACATCAGCACGTGAGTTTAATGGGTGAGAATCCTGGGTGAGTATAGAAGCACTCAGATATCAATGAGCTACGCTACACACCTAATGGTGTCGGTTTCAGTTGCGCAGGAAGAGGATATGTGGCTCACCACTGTTCATGTTAGGCTTCTGATGAATACTTCCTTCATCGGTCCTCAAAAATCTACCATCCTGCAATACAAAGCAACCTGCATTTTAGAGTAAGAAGATTCATTGTCCAAATTTAACTGTTTCCAGAGACACCCATTTATTCCAATGAAATCAAATCCAGGGAATACAAAATATGTTAGAAGGTTAGTGGTATATTTATTTCTGATTAATGCCTGTCCCCAGGACAGAAATGTTTATCCAAACAATCTCAAACATGCCGTGTCATCTCTATTGCCGATAGAAATGATAAACACAAGGAAGAAATTATTTAAAGAACAAGACCTAAAAAAGAGAAAAACATAAAATGGAAGACGACGGAGTTTAGGAAAACAAGAAGTTGCAGATAATAAGTTTCCCCGTCAGCTCCCCAATAACTTTAAAAAGTCATTACGGCCGTGAATGAGAACCCTTTCAGTATTCAGCGTGCTTTTCACCCAGGATTCTGCATTACCTTTCTCTCTTCAAAGATGCATCCTAACTGTGAAGCCGAAAAACTCCATCTCTCTTTATACATGGAAGCAGCAGATGCCAAGCTTCGGCCTCAACAGGCGATGGCCATTGACCAAACAAACCCGCCATAGAACCAAGCCCTTCAGATAACACTGGTTCTAGATTCAGGATTTAAGGGTCCAAGGCACTCCTGAGGATTTGCATAAAAGTAATCCTCCTCCTTTGGTCTCTCTGGTATCACCTTCCTCATCGCGGGCTGACCAATCCGATGCTCATGAACATGTCTGACAGCATTTGAGAATTCATCCCATGAGAGTGTGTTATTCTGGTGCAAATCCAGCAGCTCCACCAATTCCCTCCGATCCAATGAGATGGTCTTTCGAAAGCCCAAGTACCTAGGATGAGTACAAAGGACCGTCAATTACAAGGACCTGGCATGTATTAGTAAAATGTATAACCAAGGAACCAACAACTTATCTAGTGAGATGCATCGTACTTCCATCCAAGAGAGGTCAGTTGCAAGCAGCAATCATGAACTTAAGATACTACCAGTTGATAGGTACACCTCAGGAGATATTCTAGGCCAAACTATACAATAAACAGAAGCTTTCAGAACTTCTCAATTATGAGATTGGATGCTTAGGATCATCTGAGTAGGTGATTCTTACATAGCTGTTCCCTAGGGAAGATGGTAGCGTGACAACGAAGTGCATTATGAAGTGCATTACGAAGTGAGGAGTGGGCCTTAAAGTGTACTGTTAGCCTAAACCACATATAAAGCCTGCCTAAAGTCCTTAGCACTATCTTAATCACACTATAGAAGGATTGTTCCATTAGGCCCATTAAATTTCTGAAGAATCAATTAGCACGTTTGATTGTCCTACATAACTAAGCCAAAATTTCTTTCTTTTCGCCTTTTTTAATTGGTAACTGAGTAGAAAGTATTTCGGTTGATCACTCATAGGGCGTGAGTTCAAATGCTTCTTACTATGACATTTTGTGTTCCCATGGGTAGATTGGCAAGTCAAAGACTAATAAAGGAAAGTAGATGCAGATGATATCAGAACAAGACAAACCTGCGGTGACCCTCAACAACTTTCGCCATATTTCCATCATAACTGGGAATGAAAACATCACTGGCAACAGAGACCATATAGTCCAGTGCAGCCATCTGAGTTGAGTGGTTCTGGAAAGGCCTTAAATCATCTGGACTAAGGAGCATCTCCTTCCTCACCTGAAACAGAGAAAAGACTAGAATTCAAACTGGGGCTCAAAGAGCTAATCATTTATATAATTTAAGGAACAACTTGGGAAAACAAATGTTTTGTCAGTACTCAGGAGACAGTCAAGAAATAGTCACTTGGATTTCAAAAATCTAGTAGTCTTATTAGCATTATCATTAATGTACACTACATGACACTTACTATATTAGGATATGCAGCTCGCAGAGCAGCCAACCTTCTTTCACCACCATAGATTTCACCAGAAGCAATATATATACGAGTGTCCCTTGCGAAACCCAATGCTTGCAGGACCAATGCAGTTTCCTCTGGTGTAAGAGGACAGAGGCCCTCGAGTCTCTTCTCCTCAGACACTATCTCTTTCTCCTTCCACCAAGGATATGCATACCTATAAGTTCACAATCAGTTTCTGGTTGATGAAACGCTAAGGAGACAAGAGTCAGGGTTTCATTAAAACTTCATGTATCCACACCCATTCTCCATCTGAAGGTGAAAATAAAAAGTTGGTCGGGATCATTCAATCCGTGAGCCAACTTTGGATTCATTGACTCTTCAGATCCTGAAAATATCCATTTATGGATGGTTAGGGTGAAGTGAGCTGATTTCCACAGAAGAAAATTTCCTTGGACCAACCAGATGGAATGGTCAAGACTCCTCTTGTGGAAATCTGCAGACAGGTGCTGAGTGAGAAAGCATGAGATTCCATGTTGCACTGTATAATCAAATACTGCATCGAGAACGAAATCATGTCCAAGATTGTGTAAGTTGGCACGGACCTCATCCTTGTGAGCTCCTCAGTCTCATATACAGCGCATCCATGAGTACAACCAGAAAACGCCAGCATATCCATTTCGTATCTCAGATGGAGAACAACAAAATACCCACTCTTCTGGAGAATTGAAATAAGCTTGGTGCCTAAGGCCTCAATCTGAGGAGTAAACCTCAACGCCTGATAATTAACCCGGCAACGTAGTCTCTGAAGTTGAAGAGGGAGTCCATTGTTTGCCAGGCGAGCGTCCGTCTTGTTAAAGTGAATGACTTTGTGTTTGCGCACAAGTGGTAAGATCTGCAGTTCGATGATTGCCGTCAGAATGTTTGTTTTATTGACTAATAGGATAAGAAAGTAATATTTTGAAAAGGAAAGTGGTATATTACTCTACCTGTTTCAAGTAGTATCTTTCATTTGACCAGCTTACAGGAGGCATTGAGAAAAAGGGGCGGTTCTTCCGGTTAAACTTTTTGGGAAGCGCTTTGACAATACGTACCTCATCTCTTAATGAGTTTATGAAGTGCTTAACATTAAATATGTCCTTGAAATCACTGAGAAAATGAATGACAAAATAAATGAAGATTGCATTCTAGATAAGACAGTAAAACTTCAGGTGCAATAAAGTTAGAGAACTCAGTGAGTATTATTCCTGGCAAGTTCAGGTCACTCTAAAATTACTGAGAAGTTAAAGTCCACTGATTAAAAAAAACGAAAAATCCATTGAATCAGGGAAGACTAGAAAACAATGGCAACAATCACAAATGATTTGCTTAGTTTTCCTTTTTCTTTTCTTTGACTCAGTGACTTCGTCAAGTCAAATTCAAACTCGGTGTGTCATCAAGTTCTATAAGGAAAGTAATAAAATGATGAAACCTACTCTCTACATCTTTCAGAAGCAATGTCATGTTTTATCAATATTCAGAAGCATTATAGTTCTTTTTACATGTTCTGGTTAAAGTTTGATAATTCCTCTTGTAATAACTTAACTTGCCAGGTTTTTGCAGTTGGCTCAATAAAGCCTGATTGATGAGTTCCAAGTTACCCACCTTGGATCAGCCCAGAATGATGTTTTGTCGAGCTCTGGAATCAGTAATGTCAGGTTAAGGTAACGAGCAACAGTCACCATATCACAGATCTGCAAATAAGCGAACCAGAGCAATTGTTAATCCCAAAAGATTTATCAGGAAAAGAAAAGAAAAGAAAAGAAAAAAAAAGCTCTAAAAGATGCATTAAGATAATTTGGCATCACAAGATCAATCCCCCCAGCGTCATAGCGAGAACTGTACCAAGTACTGAGCCACTAAAATGGAAAGTGAACATGGTAAGATTTACAAACCGCAGCTCGCATTTGGTTCAGTCCACCATTGCAAGATATTCTTAGATAACCGTTGCTTTTGTAAATACCTGCACAAAGACTGTTTATCATCTCTCAAAAGATAGTAATTTTAAAATCCTGCAAAGCACCTACGCTAAACACCATGCTGAAAGACACAGAACTATAGTATACTAGAGGAAGGTATATATGAAATACATTGCAGGCTGTCCAACACATAAGAGAGAGAGAGAGATCATTTTCTCTTCCTTGTGGTACAAACGTTGTTCTGTCTAAAAAGTGAAAAGCGAAACGACTCAAAATTCAGACTTGATTTCATAACTAGCAACATAGCAAAAACAATATACATTCCCATTCACCCATGGAGGAAATCCATATCTCAGTTTACCAGTTATGCTTCTCTGTATCTTAGAATTTCATATCATATTGTAGAAAAATGAAATATATATTTTAGTACCATCAATTTACTACATAGGTATGTCAACATGTTGGATTTCTAGGGAGTCGCCGTCCAAAATAAAAATCTATTTATTCGAGTCACATAGTGTACAGATAACCCATCTGCTATAAAGAATGACAACAAAGCAGCAAAAAAGAACCCATGACTACCACAATCTGCATTAACTTGACCATCATATGGTAAATAACTAGAAGAAAGTTAAATGCGTTGTCCGGGTCTCAGACCAATTTATCACACACTTCGCTGACATAATAAGTAACCCACATTTTAATAAATCGCCTTTCAGGTATCTATAAAAAATATTAAGCAAATAAGTAGCTTCTTGGTATTAACCAAATGTCATGTTTTCAAAAGCATCCCACTGTTATCTTAGATAACGTCAAACTAATGGGTCGGTCCACTGATGTTAGAGGTAAAGTTTTAGTATAAGTTCAACATCCTCTTCATGATACTGGTATTGCCTTTCATCTCTTCTAATTTTATACCATGACAAAGTGAATGCTACTTATGCTTCCGTTAGTCAAATTCTCCTGCATGCTCTGATCAAGCATATGGAGAAAAATTATCAATTAATTCTTGAACATGGCTCCTCAGACCAATTTTGCTCTTTCTACCTAGTTTGATAACTCCTTTACCAAGGGACTCTCATGAAAATTCAGAATTTTACCACTTTTAGACGTATAGAAATTTTAGGTAGGAATATAAATTTTAACTGTACTATTTTATTTGAATTTTTTAGGGTCCGTTTGGTTCGTGATCCAAAAACTTGTTTTCAAAAACTAATTTACACCTATAATAAAATACATCTTGTCCTACATCCAAAACTATTTTATGATTTACAATAAAATTATGTAGGATTTTGTAAAACAAAAAAATGTTGTTTTATGTGTTTTCAATGAAATCATATAGGATTTTATAGTAAAGTGAAAATGCAATTTTAGATTTGATACAATATATAGTTTAGTTCAAGTGTAAATTAGTTTTTGAAAATAAGTTTTTGGATTGCGAACCAAACGGTGAGCAACATTGACTTTAATCACAATGTGGAAGCTTTCCCAAACCTTAGAATAGGAATACTATAATGCACCCTGAAGAACCACGAAAATTTACAAAGAACAGCTCATTAAAATTTTCCTCAGATGATTAACTCAGCTTTCAAAAACTGAACTTGATGTCTAACTGTCTGAGAAAAGAAAACCCTTAATTGAGTAAATCACATATTCATGCCCAAATCAAATAAAAAAAGAAAGAAAGAACAGAGAAGAAAATAAAAGGGACTTACGATTGGGGAGAACGGAAGGAGGAGAAGGCGGGGAAATGTGATCATCAGAAACGATGGAGAAGTTGGTTGAATTTTTGAAATCCTCGGAGGTGTGGATGTGATCAAGGCAGGCTGTCGGCCATCCTTTGTGCAAATGTGGGTGCCAAAGCTCCATCATGGAAGTAAGTTGTATGATACCTGTCCACACCAGAATGCTCGTACTCAATCGAAATAACCAAACTCGAGCCTGTGGAAATTGAGACCCACAAAACCCACCACCACCATTACTACTTTTCCCTTTCCTGCTGCTGCTGCTACAACTACTACTACTGCTACTACTACTACAACTATCCATCTTTCTCTCTCTAACTTTTAATTACTTCCGATCGTTAGCCGCTGATTTCTCTATTGTTGTGTTTAGAGTAGAAATTAAGGTTGAAAACCCTAGATTTCTCTCCTGCACGCCTTGATGCCATGAAAGGAGAGAGAAGAGAGAGAGAGAGAGAGAGAGAGAAAGGAAGAGTGTCGATCGTGTTTGTTTGCGTGTTTTCTGCGTTTTCCCCACTACTTTTTTCTGAGTCGACTCGGATATATTCTAATAAACCGGTTTCATTCTTATTGGAATCGGACATTTGGGGGGTCTTTATCCGCATTACCTACCAACTCCGAAACATAATATGGTTGAAGTAGTAAATCATAAGACCCTTTCTACATTTCTTATCAATTGGACTTAACTTAAAAGTGACTCTCTATATCTTTGTCATAGACTTTTAAATTTTTATCTCTTTCTCTCTCTAGATCTAAAATTGACTCTATCTTTATCATTATCTTTTGTTCACAAGACTTCCTGGGTTCACTATCAAGTGTCAACAAATAGGATTCTCCATCATGATTCCAGTACTTAAAAGACGTCATGAAAAACACATAAAAATTATCACATAATGAAAAAATTGAGTAATCCCCAATTAATTTGAACTATATTGGAGCGTAGTTGAACGCTAATAAATCATACATGAGTTTTCAAACATTTTTCAGTATATTTCGTGGATACTCTTGCTACTACGAAGACTTGAATTTGAACCATGATTTCTCTTTAATGATATAAGGGTCCCAACCATATTGCACAAAAAACATGTATTGGGTTGATGTGGATCCAATAAGGAGTTTAAGTTTGACGTCTCCTATAGTCCACGCCAAGCATTGAATAGACTTTGCACTTGAAATCGGCTAAATTCTAAATTTGATGGGTATCTCCAACACTGAACTGACTCAGTCATTTGACTCGTAAAGAATCGGGTCTGAATCGACCGATCCAATAGGAACCGAGTATCTCGTTCCAATCTCGAGAACCACGAGGGAGTTGGGACATACCTAACTACCAACTCCTCATTATGCCCTTCCTAACTACTCCACGTGTCATCGGAACCCATTCCACGTTCTGTTCTGTTTAGGTAGGACACGTGGCACATAAGCAGATGCGGCAGTTCAGTTGCCAACAACCCTTTGAAGTACACCATAACAAAGAGCAGTTAGCTTTACTAACTTACCGCTCTTTTCTTCACCCACCCCTCTCACCTTCTTCAACATTGCCTCTGTAATTCGTTTTAAGTTACAGAAGAGAGAGAAAAAGTTAGAGAGAGAAAGAGTGAGGGAATTGGACTCAATTGGTTGGATTTTAGGGTTTGGGATCTGAGCCAATGTTTCAATTTCTGCTGCCAATAAGAACAGAAGATTTTGGATTAGTATTTGCTGTAATTTTGATTCTTTCTCTACCGATCCAAATTGAGTCCCTCGTCTTCAACCTTCAATCAGGTCGGACAAAATGCATCTCAGAAGACCTCCACAGTCACGCTGTAACCCACGCGCATTACCGCATCAATGCCGACACGCCTCACAGCTACAAGATCTCCGCTAGAGTGAGATTTCTTACACGCGCTGACGAATCACTCTGCATTTTTACTAAATGATTTGGGTTTCTTGTTTGGCTGATGGGTTTTTCTTCTTCTTCTTCTACAGGTTAGTGACCCAAATGGGGAAACCCTACATGAAGCGCAGAGCGTGGAATCAGGGGAGTTTGCTTTCACTGCAACCCAAGCTGGGGAACATATTGTTTGTTTTTGGTCTCCACAATTCGATCCTTCTGCTTCGATGATCCCTATCGAATTTGAGTGGAAGGCAGGCGTCGCCACCAACCATCACACCAGTATTTCCATTCTCAAGAGAGACAAAATCCAAGTGAGTATTCAAAGCCTTAGGCTTAAATTTGTTGTTTTTCCCCCATTCTGCATCGCACATTGCTTGATACCGTCAGGATTCTGCAATTAAACGTGCTTGAACGAAAGTAAAACTAGTAAATAGATCACTAGTATAAGGTTGTGTTGTTTCTGTGCTTCTTCCTCTTCATTTATTTGTTCATAATCAATCAGGCTCGTCGAAAACCCTACGTTTGCTGTGCCAATTAATGGGTTCCACGGAACTCTAAAATTGTTCTATTTGGTGGATAGTTGGTACCGTTTGTTGAGACCTAGTGTTCTGCTGTTCTTCTAGTACCAGTTTAGTAATTAAAAATCGCGGGAAGAATAAGAGAAGGTGAAAGCAAGCATGAACCAAAGATGATAATGTGATGAGGGATTTAAACCATGTTAGATGAATGTGGTCCACCCCAATCAGTTAGAGCTGCATAATTATGTGATACATTTTGGCACATTTCTCTAACAAGTTCAAGCTTTTAGAGCAAGTGGTTGTTAACATGGTATCACAACCACTATTAGATGATTCATGGAAGCTCTAGGTAAAGTAAAAACCAATACAACAACCATAGAATGGATTTTTTTTTTTTTTCTTATTCATTGCCATCCGTTGAGATTTTTTGTGGGTTTTAGATGGAAGTGGCTGAAAGCGTTGGACAAAGTGAGAAACCATACCATTTAGTTAATTTCCTTGATAAGTCGTACCAGAATCAAGGAGCTTAGGTATGGATGAAACCGTAAAAGATGACAGAAGACCGAGTCTAATTAGAAAAGTTTGGGTCTGTTGGTGCTAAATACCATAACATGGTACGATCTGCTAGAAGGAATTACATTGCGTCCAAGTTATTGTTGACCTCTCTAGTTGTTTTGGGAATTCAATGGATGGGATTGATGGGCTACTGAAAAATGGTTTTGGCCATCATAATTTGTTTCACTACTAGAATTATGAAAGTTTCTTACTTGTCAGAATTCAGATAATTGATTTCCTTGGCCAGAAGAGGGTGTTTTACATCAAGGACTCGTTAGCTACTTTGTGGCCTTTTTTTTCTTTAGTCACAAGTCCTCCTGCACTAGCTAAGTGGTTTAAAAAAACCAACTTATCTTTAGTAACTACTTTATGTATGTTAAATACTAATAACAACCCTGGTTTTAAGTTATTTTAATGTTTTCTTTTTTGTGTGGTAATGGTAAAATAGGAAAGTGATAATTTCCAGCCTCATAACTACCTCTAGGAGCGCTTCACTTTTAATAATAGAATAGATAGAATAGATTTTCTACATGATTTGTTAATTACTAGGGAAAAACAATAGTAGTAGATGTCAATCCTGGTTCTAGAAATCCATTTTTAGGTTTAGATGATAACTGAATTTGAATTATAGCTCTCTCGACCATCTCAATACCCATATGGAGTTCTTAATTTCGGCAATGTACACTCCAGCTAAAATAACTCCCGTTTTACCTGCAAATTGTGCTCTGTGTCGGTTCTTCCAAGAAACTGTCAGAAGCTAGATTCAAAGCTGAAACTGTCAAATGCTTTGTCAAGCAATAGTAGGAGACCCTTTACTTACTTCAGTCACAAAGATCATATTTAACACAAAATAGTTCCAGTTTGCAGTACATATTCCAAAAGCAAAATACTTCCAAGTTGCAATACATGATCTCAAAACAATGATTGTTTATTTTACGAAAAAAATTTCAGTTATAATCCTGATGCCTTACATCATGCACCTTCAGTTCATGGAGCTAGAGTTGAAGAAGCTGGAGGAATCAGTTCAATCTATCCATGAAGACATTAAGCACCTAAGGGAAAGGTACATATGTGGTATATCTGTTTCACACTTGAGAAATCAAGTCTCCATAAAAAGGTTATTAACCTTCTGTTTTTCCTTTTTCTTTTTGTGGTTAAGGGAGGAGGAAATGCAGATGCTGAACCAAACAACAAACTCAAGAATGGCTATGATGAGTCTGTTATCGTTATTTATTTGCTTGGGAGTTGCAGGTTTGCAGTTATGGCATTTGAAGACCTTCTTTGAAAGGAAAAAGATTCTTTGAAAGCTTTAGAATCATTGTGGAAATGGTTTAGCATTATCCCTGAGTATGTTTCTGTTTCTATTCTTTGATCATCTTCTGAGATTTTTTAATACAAAAAAAAGAAAGAAGAGAATAGTAGTATGAAAAGAGTGCTTGTACATGCATTAGACAAATACTAATTAGTAGGGAACTTCGATATATGTAAATTCTTTATAAATGATTTCTACTTTGAGGATATTATAAGCAATTTAAATGGATCATGGCTCCCATCTAATATACTTTTTCTTGCTGTAGTTTTTGTAATTTACTTTTTGTCTAACTGTCCAGAATCATGCAATTTGATGGTTAGAATCATCTTATTGTTGTTACTTTTGGTATAATATGATCCATGCAATATGTTATGAAGACTAACTTCTAAGAACTAGAAGTAGATGCTAATCTAGAAAGACTAGTCAGCATATAAATTTTGAATAAGGAAATAGAAGTGAAAGAAGAGAAGATGGAATTATGTAAGGGAATGTGAGAGATTTGAATGCCCTGGTCACTTAAGTAGTTTAACTAGAAAAAGTGGATGAATGGGCGCATAGGTATATACAATAACAAGGAAATGCACAAAGTTGCATTAATTGTCCTATTGAAGAGAGTGATGTTGCAAATATTAAGACAAAAAACAAGAATGTCAAAAGATGGGATCAGTTTAATTAGGAGGCAGAAAATGGGATTTGGACAATAATAAACTTCCATAATGCACCTCAAGAATATGTGAAGGTGGGAAACATAGTTGATTTCTCTTTTGGTATTTCTTGATATTGTTGATAGTGCATATCAGCTTTCCATCATTCGTGTCAGCTTGGATTGCGAAGAAGAACAGAAAGTGTTCTTTGGCGTGATTGCAATGAGAGGAGGAGGCAGAAATTATGTTGTTGAAAGAAAAACTAGGATGACAAGGTTGAGTTCTGAGTCTTCAAAGTGCTTCAGGAGTAACTTTCATGAGTACCCATTGCATGTGACAAAATATCAGTAGGGTGAAATCTTGATCATCTGGGTAAGTTGGTAAGGTTGTTGGAATCTGAGATGGGAGTAAGTTAGTTTCAGTAGAGATTGATTTACTTAACATAATCAGGACTTTGTGCCCTGAACGTAAAGCTTCGCAAGCTTTTTGAAGGAGTTGGTATTAAGATATTGATGTTTAGTGCTTAGGTATAATGAAAGTGACTTAAACCAACATGAGAAGAGGAATGTTAGAGTCAAGATGCATTTGTAAACTTTTATGCAGATATTATCAGGAGCCAAGATGATTCTGCTTGGATTTAGATTGCTGAACCTTTGTTCCCATTTTGTCAGAAACTTGTGGTTCTTTGTGAAAGCCCATTAACAGGAGTTTCTTAAAGGAGGATCAACTGTTCGGTTTCTTAGGCATTTACAGCAAACAATGGGCCATAGTAAAGAAAGATTTCAGGTAGGTTGTATCAGAGTTTCATGTAATACTTGCTTGGATTGAAGCTCTAAAAAAAATAAAGCGTACCTAAAATCTTGGCTAAGCTATGGGCTTCAACTCTCTATACCAAGCATTTTTGTGCAAATCAAGTTGTGTTTTTGAGTCTTGGTCATTTTTATGAATGTCAGAGGTTAAGTTTTTGAAACTTGATGATCCATTATTGTTAAGTAGCTCATAGATTGATAATTAGAGAAATGGGTATCTCATAATTCTAAGGCAAGATTAATATGGGGAAATCTCAGTTGAGAACTTCTTGGTTTATTGGCTTTAGAGAATTGGGCTTGGTGAAAGAAGTTAAAAAAGGATAAAAAAGTGTCCCAAAATTTCATCATTTAATTTTTGGCCTTTGTGAGTAGTCTCCTTTTTTTCTTCTTTTTCACCATACCACCCTCCTTAACCTCTTTACACCACAAAATTTCTATCCATCCATTTTTAGAAGTTTGTATTCATTACTACTTTTTATAACAAACTGGCCCAGGTTACCTATAGACCTCAAAGTTTTACTTTTATTTCATCTTTTCTGCAAGTGTTGGCAAATACACATGAACTCTACATAGGAAAGAGGGGAAGAACAAGCAACTGATTTCTTAATCCTACAAAAGTATTATTAGTAATAATTTAGTACCCCTCATTCAATCAAGGCTCTTTATGGTTATTTGAGGGCAAAAAATTTCATGTCAGAAACTTTTATTTTTGTTTTGTTACACTACATACTTACAGATTCATAGTTCATACCACTAAATTAGGAACTGCTTTTCTATAAAAAGAAAAAAAATATTAAGGAGTAAGAAAAATTTTCTTCCAAACTTATAAAATGAATATTGCATAGAACTATTCTAAGTACTCATCATCCCTAATGAGTATTCTTAGTGGGTTTTTTTTTTTT
>MVGT01003464.1:300149-340384 GCA_002174775.1 Macleaya cordata | reverse complement strand
TCATAAAAAATAATAATAATAATAATAATAATAATAATAATAATAATAATAATAATAATAATAATAATAATAATAATAATAAAAATAATAATAATAATAACAAAATCTAATCTGTATTTCTAAAATATTAAGGGAAAAAAAATGAAAAATGTTAAAAGTGACTAAAACTATATATTTTAATTTACACTGTAAGACAACCTGTAGTGATCTCATGAAAATTAGAATATGATGAGAATTGAAAAACAGATAAAAAAAAAAAATATTCCAAATTTGTAATCAAACCCATTGAAAGGGGAAATATATAGAAAAAAAAAATTTGTCTGAGAAATGAGAACTCAATATGCATTGAGATAGAGAATATTCAGATTAGAACAAGAGGGAGCCAAAGAAGTGAGAAAGTTGTTGAAACAGTTCTGATTATTATAAATGTCAGCTTTAAAGAAGCAAGGGCCCGTTTGGCTCCATTAATTGAAAGTGACCCTTCATCAACCAATTGATTGAAATTTTGTTGCACAAAAGGAAGACCAGGAGGATCTGATCACAACCATCTCAAACATGCCACGTGGTAACAAATCTACCGTCCTATAATTTTGAGGGACCCACAACTCAACCTGTTGATATGGTTAAGGTGATATTTGTAGAGAGAGAAAGAGAGCATTGTGTTTGCTAATTAATGAAGTAATTTTGGGTAATCAGACAAGTCCCAGGCTAGAAACTTAATTAAAAAACATAGTCCACCCAAGAAAAAGAAAATTTTGTTTGATCATATCACCCCCACTAATTGAAGTATTAATAAAGAACAGATAGAAAAAGAGTGAAGAAGATGTCTGTGTTTTGGTGCAATTAATTAAACTTAATTAGTAGTAATAATAGTGAGTGGTGCTCAGCTTAGAGCTCAGCATGAGATCTCTCCTTAAAAATATTTATAACAGAGTTGTTCACATGGTTATGAGATTTCTCTCTTTCTCTCTTAGAAAAATGCTTTCTCTCTCTTCTTTCTCTCTCTACCTATATCTTTAAGAGATATTCTTCACGTTCTAGTAAACTTTTTAAGTTAAACTGTTAAGGGAGAGAGAGAGAGAGATTGGAGGGATCTAATATATGTTACAGTGCAGTACAAGAACTGACAGAGTCACATGAGGGGGCCAGATCAGAGAAAGTTAAAATACAGCAAAGTCAGTGATGTGTGGATGGATGGATATACATGGTGGTGCTGGTGGGGGACTAACCTATAGGGACTGTAAAGCATGCAGGTCACTGAGAATCATGAACATTAACTTACTATTTTACTACAAAAAGTAGAGAAAAGGAAAAAAGAAAAGAAAAAATAAATAGATGAAGCCCTCTTTGCAATTTGGATAATGCTAAATTTATAGCAAAATTTTACATAATTTTTCATGGAAAGTGAATTCGATGGGGAAACTATTCTCACATACTTGTGATTGCCTCCATCCAAAAGTAATATGCATCCACCATAAATTGTGCCTCCAATAGGAAATTCAATAGACTTTTCGATAAATCTGGCATCACTGTTGTAATTTAACATAGGTGGAATTGCATCTCTAAATATATATATATATATATATAGGTTCAAAATTTACCTTCAACTTTAACCCGCTTAGTTATCCTTCCAGATTGTTTGTGAAAAAATGTCATTGAGATTAGTCTAGACTGTTTAATTGGCGGGTCGAATTAGGATAGGGTTTAGTTGGTCGAATTAGGGTAGAGTTGATGGGTAGGATTAGATTTTACCTGGTTTACTCAAAAACCCAAAAATTAGACATGGCAAAACCTTACTCTAACTTGCGGGCCGACTTAATGTTGACTCATTTCAACCTTACCCTAACTCGACCTGTGACTAAACTAGTTGAAGTAAGAGTTGAGTATTTTTGGACTTGTGACTTGTCAATTTTGCTAGGGTTATGATCGGTCCTTACTTGTTTTCTTATTTTGATATGGAAATATGTCAAATTAGTCAGGGTTAGAATTTAGAAAAAAAGAACCCGTTTCATAAATTTATGAGGATTAAGATTTAATACTCTTGACTATAGAGTCGATCCTAATGACAGTGGCTCATTACCAAGTCTACCAAAAATGACAGTGGTCTTCATAAAACTAGGATGATATACTCTTGTGGGCCCAAAAACACATTATTCTATTCAATGGTGGATCTATATAGCAAAGATGGGGACAATTGGTGATTCCCAATTACTATTCAAATAGATTTTATCAAATCCAAGTCCAACCACCCAATGTAAAAAACATTCAAATCATTAATATAAGTTAATTTTTGGTACTTAGGAAAAAGACTGATGTAATCTTTGGTAAAAAAATAAAAATAAAAATTAAGAAAATAAAAAGGTAACATTAACATGCTAATCCCCTAATATATATAGGTCATCATCCATCCTGAACATTATTCTCTTTCAAATACGGCTAATTTTGGAGTTATGTTAAAGATTCACTGCATTATTGTTTGTATGACTGTGATTGAATGTGTTTTTATAAGATCTACAAACACTATGTCATCTCGATCTTGATATTTTCCAAGAAAGAGGTTGGAAAAGGCAAACCTCTTTCTAAGTTTTAAATAGGTGAGTTATAAATAAAATGGTATAATCTATTGATGGACTGTATTAAATGGTGACAGGTTTTGTGGGATGCCACGTTAGCATAGTAGAGACCAATTATTAATATATTAATTAATTAATTATTGTGTTGAAATACTGTACACAATTTGAATATGTTCTGGGTGTTCATTGTGGTTGATTTCTGATGTTTGCAGATTTCTCTTTTTAAAATGCTTTCGTGGATAATTTTTTTTGTAGGTTTAGATAGAGAATTTTAAGTAGGGATTTTTGGAATACCAAGAATTTGGTGGAAAACTAGTTAAGTTTTGCTAGAATAACACCAGAATTTGACACTAGAATATTACATTTGGTTTTTAAAAGTGGTAAGAGGGGCTGAAATGGAATTAATATATTTCAGCAACTGTTATGATTAGTTTCCAATCAATAAAGTAAGCAGATGTAATCTTTGGTGTCAAAATCTAGTGTCCATGTAGTCAAGTCACAATGAATATTTGCTTCATGCAAATACTATAAAATACCTCAATTTTTAATAGTTTTTGGTGGCATATTTTTATGGTAATTTTTTGTGGGGACTAGGAATTGGTAGAAAACTAGTTATAAATCAAACTAGTTTTCCACGAAATATCTGGTCCCTACAAATTTCCTACTTAAAATTCCTAATTCAAACAAATCATATAAATATTCACAATTTTAAAAGTGTTGTAAACTAACACCCATTTGATCTTATATTTATAGGACCACTGCAAATTGTTACCAAGATATTCCACCTAAAAACAATAAAAGTGCAGGCATTTTTAGTGTTTGAATGATCCAAATTTTCTTTGACAGCAAGCTGGTATGAGAGCAGAACAGAAGGTCCCACCATTAAGGGGTACAATCAAGTTGCCCTTGCCCTTGTCCTCACCTGGGACCCACCCACTTTTCACTCTAATTCTAACTTCAACTGTTTTTTCTTTGATAAGAACTCCAACTTGAATTTTGATGCAGAGGATACCAAATAAATTTTGTTGTCTCCTATAGCTACCGAGTTCTCTGTCTTCACATCATGCTCCTTTCGATTGCACTTGAACTATTAGAAAAAGGCCCAATAATGGCATTTCATCTTAACGAAATACAATCCAATGGTCTAGAAGCGAAATACATCATCTCTAGCTGTAACGTGGGATACACCATAACAAATCCAGAAATTAGTATAATCTGGCCGGGATTGCCACAAGAAAAGGGGGCAGATGAGACGACCGTGGATCATGGGATTGCTGTCTGTGGGCAGCGGTACAACTTGAAATTTTGAACAACAGTAATAAAAAGTTATCAATTTGTGATAGGACAACGAAATTAGTAATTTTCAGATGTCAGTAATATTTTGATGGGACGGATAGGACTTAATGAGGGACCTGCCATGTGTACATTTTGCAAATATGGACCACTGTCATTAACTACATGCATGAGCTCATAACAGTTGATGTGGTCACAACATAAAGGAGGTACCAAATGCCCCAATACAAAATGCCCCTTTTAAATCATAGTCATGGATGCGATCTAAGGTCTAATTTTCGAAGATAATGTTCTCATCACACTATAAATTATTATTTATGAAAATTAACTCGTTTTAAAAATTTTAACTCCATCAAAAATTGATTTGAAGTAGTTAGGGCAAGTACTATGGCAACATCAAATCGTAAACCCTACAATAGCCATTTGAAGTTTAAACAACTAAATTTTGAGGGATACCATAGAAATTTTAACATAGGCTGAGGGAAAGATAACTTAGTGAGGAACTCATCCTCACCAAAAATCAGATCCAAGACTGTCTTCGTCAGGAGCGGAGCCAAGATCTTGTCATCCTAAGGGCCAGTACATGGAATTAATCTATATTTTTATATACTACTTATCTTCGTCTATTTATGAGGGCACAATATAGGGGCATTTTAAATGTGGCATTTGATCCCTCCTCCACAAACATATGAAAATCTAATACTTTACCGCGGAGAAAAATTAGTCCTTTTAGCTTTATGCATGGACTCTAGTGACTATTGTTTTCCTAGGATCTATAGATGCCACACCATAAGAACCATGAACAAATAATCAAAGAGAATTGAGAAATTTGTCGACTGGTTTATACATCAATGTATTTGTTATAATGACTCAAAAATCTGAGGCAAACTCGACACAAAAAACCAATTTTTATACCGATAAAGAGTAGTAAATTCCTCGATACTGTATGGGGACAATTTATGTCTCGTGGTCACTCTTTTTATATTTAAGATTACAAGATGATAAGTAGGTGTGGACTTGTATAGACCTGGCAACTGGCTAGGGTTAGGATTGACGGGTTTTCGAGCTAAGAAGCCTCAACCCTAACTCTAGTCCGTTTATTAAATGGGCCAATTTCTCTTACCCTACCCTAACTCTAGTAACCCTAACTCTAACTCTAATAACCCTAATTATATTAATCTTTTATATTATTTTAATTTTTATTAATTGTGTTTTAATTAAGATGGAGAAGAAATAGGTTTTAATTAAAAGATAACAAATGAAATTAAAATAGAGCTTTAATGAAGACTAAATAAAGTTTTATATAGAGAAAAAATGAGTGGAATCAAAATGATTTTATCAAAATCTTAATTAATACTTGCTTGGACGGGTTAGCAGGTTGGCTCGCGGGTTATACAAACTAACCCTATTTTTTGGCTGGTTGAAAAACCCCAACCCTAGCTCGCCCCGTTTAATTAGCGGGTCGAGTTAGGGCCGTGTTATTAGGGTTGATTTTGCCAGGTCTAGACTTGTACATGGAGTAGGCACTAGATGAACATGAGTTTGTAAGTAGAACAAACTGGCTAAGTTTATTAGTATTGGGTCGGTCCCTAGAATGGTCACTATGTTGCTCTATTAAGGGCATGGCCAGTGGAAAGGCTTGTCCACAAAAGCTATTGAAAACACATGGTCAATGGACACCTCTAAGCACCAAAACTCGCAAGTTATTTACTAGTTTGGGGGTGGAATAAGGGGTTAAGGGTTTCCGCGGAAGTTATCCGCAAGAAGAGAAATTGCGGAAGTTATCTGCGAGCTCCCGCAGAACATTTCTGTGATTTTAGAAATCTTTTAAAAATCCTAAAAAAAAAGGGATCGCAAAAATCTTTCGTGATTAAAAAAAAAAAGGGATTGCGAAAATCTTCCGCGAGATTTTATCAAACTCTATTAGCCCTGCCCAATTCTTAAGCCCTAAACACACCAAATTTTTTTATGGGTTTGGGGTTTCCCACTGGTCGTGCCCTAAGACTTTTTTTTAGTCCACCTTAATAGCCACTTCATTCAAACTTTGACCAATAAAGATTAATCAAACTTGGATGAGCAGATCCTAAAACTTCCCTATAAAGAGGCAACGCCGGCTTTGAGGTAGGGCCGGAAAGGGGACCAACTTGGGTCTAAAGTTTTGAGGGGCTAGAAAATTATTTCTTTTTGTATATAAATATATGATATTGTTCAAAATTATTAATCTGTTTCACTGCCTAAAAAAATCAATAAGAGCATCTATAGTGGTTGAGAGGTGTATATACATTGTATAATTTTTTAAGAAAAATTACCTTTTTCTTTAGATCATCCACGTCGGTCATAAGTTAAAATGTATTTTAGCTGTCAAAATTTTACATTATAATAAAAAACTAAAATGAGGATTTAAAAAATGTGCATATCACTGGAGAAAAAGGTTTTAAAAAAAATAAAAAAATAAAATGAGGATTAACTCCCTACGACTTTAAATATTTTTTTTTTAAAAGTAAAAAGTATGGGGTGGGTTACCTTTGCACCGCCTGGTGCCAGGCGCCCACACCCCACACCACCTGGTACTTTTTGAAACAATAAAAAAATAGGGCAGGTAGCCTGGACACCGCGTGGTGCCAGGCGCCTAACCCCTTCATCGGCCAACACGGGATCCTACCTTGTACACCGCCTGGCTAAAATTATGCATATGGTGTTTGGAGTTAACTAGAAGTTTAACCAAATTAAAAAACATGGGTGAATTATATGGATGTTCGTGATTCATGATCTTCTTGATTAACTGCATCCACTCTTTTTGTTCCAATGGGTTTTGAAGGCTGAGTTATTATCTTACTGATTGATTAGAGTAAGGGTAGTGGGAATCCCTAAATCTAACTTCTTAACTCATGGATCCATGGGTTTAAGGGCGGATGATGAATAGTGTAAAAATGGGGAAGACATGTCATATTTTTTTGGGTAATCATTAGATGATCTTACAAACCATCAGATGATCGTAGCTGACACCCATCTCACCTACCCCATTAAAATTTTTGAGTCTTTAGCGATCATCATGATCGCTAAGATGATCAGATGGTCAGCGAGAGCATCTCAACAATCCTCTAATGATCTCCATGAACGTTTTTTGAAATTTGGCGATCATCTAATGATCGGTCCGACTATTAAATGGCTCCCTCAACTATTAAACAACCACGTAGTGATAACTTCATCCATCCCTTAAGGATCTACCAATTAGTCAAAAGTTACTTAGATCTGCAGGTTAATTGAGGGTAGGGTTGAAAATCAGGTGGGTCGGGTTGGGTTGGTGCTTTGACCGAGCCTAACCTAAGGTTAATAAACCTCAACCCAACCCAGCTTAACCCAACATTGGGCGGGGATTTTTAAACCCAACCAACCGAAGCTAGTTACATTAGGTTGATCGGTTATTTCGGGTTGACAAAAAATAATCATAAGATGGCTTAATATTTTATAATGATATGCTAAAATTGGCTCAATCTTCGTCTGAAAAGAAAAAAGATAGTTGTTAAACATCATATAAAAGTTAAGATATTTCTCATAACACATTAGGGTTCATATACTTACTAACAAATCGGTAATGAAGAAGATGAAAAAAAAGGGAGTATAAAGATCATTATAAAATGACATGGAGATTTAATTTTTTTCTTACATACACAAGCCCCCACACACGCACTTCCCGCGTGTGCGTTGGCTGTCCATCCTCCCACGCGCGCACCCCTCACACGTACTTCGCGGATAACAAATTCATTTTACCCTCTCGTGCGTGTGAGTTGGCAAATTATGCGACGTGTTATTATGGATAAAAGGTAGCTCACTTGATAATGATACATGCATTAATGTTGATCTAGATTAAAATGTTGATCTAGATGATGGATAGATTATCGTCACAAAAAATAACCCTTGGATGATTTCTACATAAGCGCACAACACACGTGTAAATAGAGTGTAAGAATAAAATAAGTATTAGGTGGCCCACTTGGAAATGATACATGCACTGATGCTGATTTAGATGATGAATAGATCATTGTCACAAAAAATCAGCCCCTGGATCAACTCAATGCGATCCCATTGGCAAGTGTAAACCAAGTGTAAATAAATAAATTTTGTTAGGAGATATATCTGGTATTTTGTAAAAGTTAAAGGACATGTATGATATTTTGACAAAGTTAAAAAAATATATATACATATGTATATTGGGACGGACGGTGTGACAGCTCTAAGCTATCACGCCGCCGCCGCCCAAAACTATCTTTCACTCCTCCCTTCTCTCTCTTTCTCTCTCATACACTTTAGGGGTTGGTGCCCCTTAGCCAACTCAAATGGCTTAAGGGGGCAGCCCCTTATATAAGTAGTATAGATGATCAAAAAGATGTGAAGTGGAGAAGCAACTATACACGTGCAAAATAATATATAGAACCTGATTTATTAAGATACGTTAATACTAAATAATTTTATGTATGTTAACTTTGGGTAGGGTTCGGTTGCTTGAGGCCTCATCAAGTACCTCCAAGAAATTTTCGGATAGCCATTTTCTCTGATCGAACCTAAGCATGTGCCTAACCATTTGTGACAGAGTCCAACTCATGCTGGGTTGGTCAGGTTTAACTTGTCAAACTTTCACCCCTAGTTAAGGGATCCTACTAGTAATCCATAGATCCATGGATTAAGGGATCCCACTAAACGTACTCTTTACTAAATTTGGAATCGAAAGTGACAGAAACGTATGCACCCCAAGCGCGAATCTCGGTAGGTTGCTTTCTCCATAGCGTTGATCAAGAGATCCCTTTCCTCGAGATCGGGGAAGTGTATATCACGAGGGGTTCTATTGGGTACTTCGAGGAGCATCGTCTGTCTGTACTGTAGGTACTTTCTCTCTCCATTCAATTGCACAAACTCAGCTGAGTGATGGAAGAAAGATTGTACTTTTGGCACTGTTTGGAGGGTGTGAGGTGGGGCGTGGGTCCCAAAGTCGTAAATGATGGCATTTTCTGTCTTATTGTTGTTGTATGGAGGGTGTGATTAGGAGAGTGATGTGACCTCAATTTGTAAGGACCATTTTGATGAAATTTTCTACCATTTTTTTTTCACTTTCTGCCTAATTTAATTTCAATTTTTTGTTGGCAGCATGATTGAAAGACTCACAACATAAAACCAGCTAGAATTTGAGATTGACATGTTGAATTAAAACTAAATTTGAATCCACAGACTCCATTAGAAAAATCATCAAAAGTTGTTTATATAAGTGAATAATTATTTTACATAATATGATATGATGCAGGGACAAATAATTTAAAAGTTGATTTTTTTCGAAAATGATTTACCATGTAGATTATTAATAGTATAGATAGATAACTCCTTCGGATGTCACTGTTTCACTAGCACAAATGACGAAATTATCCAAGTCTTTTTCTTTTTAAATGCACATGTTGTTTTATACATGCGTTGCATTGTACATATTTTTTACGATCAATATATTTGTTTTAAACTAGTTTTGTACACGGCGAGAAATTCTACTTCAATCCCACTTCATTATATTTGAAATTACATCTAATTTTGGTGAAATCAAACATAAAATACAAGAATTCCTCTCATTATTCTTTCCTTTGTACCATATTTGTCCCTCAAGATAGGAAAGTAGATCTTTTTTTTTTTTGCTTTTTTATATTTCCCTTTTTTCTTTTTTCTTTTTTGATTTTTTGGCATAGAGGGAGGAATCACTTATATCCATAATTAAGGAGGGATTGCAAATGTATCAACCAGTTTTGTTGGGGATATGTTGCCATGCCGAATCTAATTAATAAAAGACCCAAAAACAGTGTGAGGGAATTGGATTGGTTTAAAATAGCAAAACAAAACCTAATAGTCGTTTTGGGTTTCGTTGCATTTGGAGCCACTAATAGTTCTTTCTCTCTCCCTCTCATCATTGCACCTTTTTTTTCTCATTTCTTAATCAATCCCACTCATTTTATTTCCAAGAAAAAACTCTTTATACCCATTAGGGTTGTGGAACAAATGGTAGGCGGGCTTGGGACCCTGCCAGCCTAGCCCGACTCACCAGGGTTCTTGCTGTCTTGTTCTATTTTCAGTTTGATCAGGCCAACTCGTTAACGCTAATGGGTAGATGCGGGCCCTGACTCCTAACCCACTATATCGGGCTCGGCTCGGCTCGGCTCGGCCTAACCTTGATTCGTTTTAATCCTACTCTAACTCAAGACGTGGTTAAACAAGTTAGGATTAGGATTAAGCATTTTTCACCTGTGACCCAAAAAAATTATATTAGGGTTAAGGTAGACAGAAACTCGTTGCCTTGTTTTTATATAGAATGGAGTCAAATTAGTAAGAATTAGAATTGAAAAAATTAACCCATTCAAAAAACGAGTCAAATTCAAGGTTGAGCATTTTGATTTGCCAACTTTGACATGATCAACCCTAATCCTGACTCATTACTAGATCTACTACCCATCCATATATTTCAAAAAGATTCTCGAACTCCATAATTGAGTAATCTGAAGGAAGTTTATGAGACCCAAATTCGCAAACAAAGCTAATTGGCTTGGGCAATTTACCATATATGCTAACTCATAGTGAGTACTCGAACTCAACCCCATACCTTATATTACGTCTTCTTTTACTAATTTAGTTAGAAGCATTTACTTAAATTAAATGATCATTGACTTAACTTAGGCGGTGAGCAAAATATGAACTCTCCACAAAGTATCAGTCCTAATTCACATCAGCCCTCCACCAAACCTTTAACCTTGGACTTACACATAAAGTACTAGAACAAGTGAACAACTCATTATTGTAGTAAATTTAACTGTAGGAGAGCTTCCTTAAAAACCCTAAATATCTCTATTAAAACTACTCCTCACACATAATTAATCATGCTTTTGCTAAAGTATGTATCTTATTGGTAACCTTCAATTATTGTATTGTCACTATCAATCAATACAACAAGGGTGCCACTTGACATCTTTAATACATTCGTTTGACAAAACCTTCACCCATAAATCAACATGAAATATTATTCTTAATGCTTAAATTCCTTTTTTAACTTGTTTTATGGATCACTAATGTGCTCTTTTAGACAGGACAGTTGGTGAAAATTAATGTCTAAATATGTTGATTATTTAGTAAGAAAACTCAAATATCAAGCTATCTAATAATTAGTTATCCAATTTGACTTTTGTGTCCTACATTCTCTAGGGACTGCTTAAATACTCATTAATTAATTGCCAAAATTTTGGCACATTTTTAAGCAATACTTAATTTAAGCATGGCTCATTAACACGTAACATTAATGAACAAGATTAAAGCTGGATCCACAAGAGCCTCTAGTCGGTTCTTGAATAAGACCTTGGTTAGAAATTGTCCTTAAATAATCACATCGGCCTAAGAAACCCTATAATGCAAAGTTCATAATATATATATTTGTAGTCGGGAGGTGTCCCCACCTTTTGGGTGGGACTAATCTCATGGTCGCATGCCCCGACTCACACAGAAATTTTTTAATATACAATTGGATAAGTCAAGAATAATCTTGATGAATTAGCTACTGAGAGGGTTTCAAACTCACCGCTTTGAGGTGTGGGTCTTTACCACTTGACAACTCTCTCTTAAAACTCAAAATATTGATATCTCATTCTTTATTATCATCGAGGCCGTTTAAGACAACTCTCTCCTAAAACTCAAACAATTGTTTAAGTTGGAGGATGAAGGCAACTTGGTGCATCACCACATCTTACAAAAAGTTAAATGGATGGTTAAGTTAATGGCAATATTAGTGCTACGTGGCGTAATGTCCCCGCTTGGCTAGCTCCAACAAATGACCTATGCGATTTGGATTTGCCTCGAATATGTGGGATACTTAGGGGTATGATGTGGGGCTCAATGATACACTTAAAAAAGAAAAAAAAAAATGGAAGCCAACACCCCATGTGAAAGCTATGAAGCCCCTAGGCCCCTTGCTTACCCTTTAAAAACCAAACTTCCTACAATTCTTTGGATGGCTTCACACCCTCCATTTTTGTTAATTTTATTGTTTCTTTCTGTCACATGTCGCACATTAAACTGTAAAGTAAAAGTGTAAAACATAAACAAAATAATCAATTTTATGTTTCCATAATAGAAGAAAAAGAAATAGAATTGATATGTTCAGGTTGGGTTTTCAAATTGTTCAATTGCCTTTTAGATTTGATATTTTCTTCTGATCAATTTACACTTCAAAATAGCTAAAGCTGGAGTATTGAACATATCTTTCCAAAGGGTAGGAAAAAAAGGGGCAAAAAATCAAGGGCATTATTACAGGGACACCAGATTTTGACACTAAAGATTACATTTGTTTATTTTATTGATTGAAAATCAATCAAAACAGTTGCTGAAAAAATATTAATTACATTTCAGCTCCTCATAACACTTTTAAAAAACAGATGTAATATTCTGGTGTCAAATTTTAATTTTATTTTAACAAAACTCAAAAATCAAACTTATTTTAATTTAAAAGTAGATTTTCAATCATGTGTATTAGAAAGAGAGAGAAGGAGATTTTAGGGTAAATTAACCTTTGATTTTGGTCTATTAATAGCTGTACTGTTATTAAGTCATAGTACATAATATTATCACATGGTGACTTTTCAAATCCACTAATCTTGGCCACACCATTGATGAATATTCATTCATGGACCATCAACCTAATAGGTGATTCTTAAATGGCTCCATATTTATAGAGCATAGCTAGGTTTTGAATATTTTAACCATTGTCAATGAAATCTAACTTTTTAGACTTGGGAACTAAAGCAATCAGTATTTGTTCATGAACCCCATGATGAAAAGGGAAATTCCAGCGTCAAAGAAAATGTATGCATGCTATTCTGTAAAGTGTAAAGGGTATTGATAATTCCTCGCAAGTATTTACTAATGCAGCCCAACAATTATTGCAGGTTCGCCATAATCTCAGTGATACAAAATAGTTTGTCGATTATGTAGAACTGGCAACATAATTATAAAGTGGCTTATCTACACGTGCAGAGCCAAAATTTAGAATTAAGAGGGGCCAAAACACAATATGACTGATAAAAATGGGACATGAACATGGGAAACAGTTCTTGACGAATGAGTAGCATTACTATTTTAACATTTAACTGATAAAAATGCTCGCATTTAATAGTTAGGAGTTACATTTCTTACCACTTGGTTCTATGGGGCTGGAAGTCTTAAATGGGAGGATTTTATATGAGGATGTACATCTTTACTTGCATGGATCATTTTTTAACTGGCCCTATAATAAATTTGACTGCGTCATGACTAAATGAGTTTGGCTCCGAATCATAAGAGCAAGTCTAGTGGGGAAGGTGTGACTGCTTAATCAAGTAATTTTTGGCCTCTAGTGGAGACTCTTAATCCTTTAATATGGATCCCTCTCCACTGAAATATGGATCCTTAGTGGAGAGGATAACGGTTGAGTGTGGCGCTCATCGGATAAGCGCCACATTCATCAATTCAGTGCCCCACTCGCCCCTCTCAACCAATGATCCAGTGTAGTGCTCAATGAATGAGCGGTAATTTTTTTTAATTCGTATTTATTTTGAAATCTGATTCTCTTTCATTTTTTTATTATCTCCTTGAAAAAAGTTAAGTTTTCTCACTTTTTTCTCTCTCTTTTTTAATTCTTTTTTAAGGGATTATCTACTAGGGGAGATCTTGCCCCCTCCCCTAAGAGTTTAAGGGATCCATTTTATCATTCCACTAGACTTGCCCCAACTCTTATGTAAAATATATCTAATACTAAAAACCAAATAATTAGTGGTTAGAAAATTTTTGGCTCAAAGTTTTGAATACAAGTACAAATTTTACTGCCATAAACTAGGGGTGTGCAGCGGATCGAAACCATTGATTTTGGTTCGATCCGCATCCGATCCAATGTATGATTGGATGCTAGGTTTTCAATCCAATCCGATCCACCCAGTGAATCCCATCCAATTCGATCCGCCCCAATCAAGATTGGATTGGATTGGATTGGATTGGTTTCGTCAGTTTGGGCTATTGGGCCAAGCCTGTTAAACATATCAATTGGGCCCTTAATATTTATCATATTCTATATTTATGGCCCATGAAATAAAAAAATAATAGTTAGGCCTGGTAAAACTATCACATATTTTCAACTTGGGCCCATAATTACCCTAAGATATTTATAAAAATTACAAATTTAGTTTAGTATATGGGGTAAGTTGATTGGATCGGTTGGGTATTGGTTTCGACCACCCGGATCCGCCAACTGATCCACACCTATTGGATTTCAAAAACAACAAACCAATCCGCCCCGACCTCGTCATTGGATCGGTTTCAATCCAACGATGATTGGATTTGATCGGTCAGTTTCGGCGGATCGGATCAGAAATGCACACCCCTACCATAAACTTCTTAAAACCATATTTTTGTTAAGATCGGGATGTAATTTTATTTTCTTATTTTTTCAATTCACAGGAAATTGGGGTTTAGACCATTATATAGTAATTAATTAGTGTTTAATATTTGACAATTTTAAAATATGTGTTTCATCCTAAATGGTAGTTAGTCAAACGTTTGTATTGTAAGTGACAATAATACCCTTATTTTTGTAACCAAACCAAATATTCTCCACTACAATTCCTATTTTTCTCTCATATTCTCGTAACTGAACAAAATATTCTTTTACTACAATTTTTAATTTTTTTTAATTTTGTAAAATTATATATTAAAACTAGATGGACGCTTCGGATGTCATCGAAATTCGAAAAATATTAAAACTAGGGACTGAGATTCATATCACGTGGGTAGTAATCATATGTGTGTAAATCAGTATAAAAATTTGTAATAACTTGTCCACAATTATGAAGAAGATAAGGATGATTAGAATTTCTAAAAATAAGGAATTTATAGTTATTACATTGATTTTTTAAACTGTTTCAGAAGTGTTGAGACAGTTACAAAAGGGTAATAAATGAAATTTAACTTATAGAAAATGGTTCACGATTGACTAAATCAATATTTTAAAAAATTTAAAAGACTAACAACTATTTTTTAAAATGATCATGAGATCTTTTATGTATTTTATAAATATCAAATACTAAACAATAATTATTTTTTCTCTATATGGTTTTTAACCAATTTTATGTTAAATTAAAAACAGCACATGACACGCGAATACTACATGGACACGTCTCCGAGAAGTGTCCATGTGAACCTCAAAAAGTTTAGCATGTAGCACTATATATGGGATGACAACTACGAGAGCAACGGTATTAAGGACAAACACTTGAGATTTCCACCTATATATATAATTGATGAATAATGTCTTGAATATACAATTCATTTCATCATTTCTTTGTGGGGGCATCTCGGAAACCAACATGTAGCACCCCCATATATAGGTTTTGTTATTATAAAATAACAATAATAAATACTACTATTTATTATTATTTAATAATTAATTAATAATAGAATTTAATAAGAGAGACCAGGTGAGAGAGAGATCACTGGAGGTGCATTGACCCAACACATGTATGAATATGATGTGCAAAATATTGTACTCCAAGAGTTGGATATATATCATGAGAAGGGATCAAATGCCCCATCCACATTACTGCCATTAAATCTCATTCACTTGGGGCAGAATCTAAAAGTTGATTTTTTGTAAAAATGTTCTTTTCACTTTGTACTTCATCGTCCCTTAAAATCATCAAATTTTAAAATTTCTAACATCATCAAAAATTAGTTTCAAATTTATACTAAAATTAAATCTTAAAAAACGTTAAATTTTAAGATTTTATGAGATTGTTTGAGGGTGCTAGAAGTTTTAGAGATTGTTTGAGGGGGCTAGAAGTTTTAGAACTCAATAATTTTTGGATATAATGATCTATGTGGTGAGAAGATCATTGTCACTGAAAATTAACCCTTAAATCATCAAACTGTATATAATGGGGTTCAAATTGGGCATTGTTGAATGGGGGTATTTGATCCTTCCTCATATATCATATCCAAAACAACTCCATGTCTTACCCTCTTCAAAGTTTCAATATTTGGCATTGGAATCTTTTTTAGTGGACTCAACAAACCAAAAGTCTGTCAGATTGATAGATTTCTAGCCGTTGAAAAGGCCCGCCTCTTTGTTTGCCAGCGCGCAAGAAAAAGGACTGATGCTACATCCACACGCACGGGTAGAACCATGGTTTGCCAACTCGGCTGAGTTGGGGCTGATTCGTTCGATTTAGATTGGACTTGGTCTTGAATGGAACGAGTTGGTCACCTCTAGATTCAGTTCGGAAGAGATTTAGCCTAATTCGGTCCCGATTCGAACTAATTCGGCCAGTTTGACTCGTCTGCTTTTTTTTTTTAACATTTTCCATCACATACTTGACTCGGCTAATAATGACTCAAACTGACTCGTCTGACTCGTTTTCAGCACGTGTGAGCGAGTCAGTCAGTTCGACTCAAACTCGATCAGCATCGAGTCAATTGTCGAATCCAAGTCGGTGAATCATGGGCAGAGCTAACAAGAAGTTAGTGTTAGAGTCGACCCTGTCAGAATTAGTGGGTTGACAGGTCAGAAATACCCAATCCTAATATAATTAACTAGTTCTAATTTGGCCTTCGTCTACATAAAAATAAAGTAACCAAACAGGGTCGAGTTAAAATTATTGGGTTAATTTAGTTTACCCCCATAATAATTGGCTAATCCGACTTACCCCATCAAAGATCAGATATTTAACTTACCCCTTAAACTCACAGTTTCCGTGATTCTGCCATTAGAAGGCACACGTGCGTCTCGCACGCTCTATTTTTTGACAAAAATACCCGTCACACCTTACGTGTAATTTAGTTTACCCTCCAGAATAATTGGCTAATCGGACTTACCCCCCTCAAAGATCAGATAATTAACTTACCCGCTCAAACTCACGATTTTTGTGATTCTGCCGTTACACGTGCGTCTCCAACGCTTTATTTTTTGATGATTAAAAGTTGGGGGTTAATTCAATTTTTTTAATTACAGTATGGGATAAGATAATTTTTTAAATTTTTTAATTTATTTTGCTAATTGAATTCCTTTTCTTTTTTGTTTGTAAGGGTTGGAGACCCATGTGTAAGGGTAGTTTGGGAATAGTAAATTAGAGAAACTTAAAAAGTCACGTGAGTACGGCGTGAGGGGTGTTTTCGTCAAAAAATAGAGCGTGCGATGCGCGTGTAACGGCAAAATCACGGAAACTGTGAGTTTGAGGGGGTAAGTTAATTATCTGCTCTTTGAAAGGGGTAAGTCCATATGGCGAATAATTTTACAGGGGTAAGTTAAATATCTGATTTTTGAGGAGTAAGTCTGATTAGCCAGTTATTCTGAGGGTAAAATAAATTAACCAAAAATTATATTGAAACGAGTTAATGTTAAGATCTTGGGTCAAATTTTGCCACAATTAGGGTACCCATATATCACTCATTTAGGTGTAGCATTTTTAAGAGGAAGAGATCTGGATGGTGATCAAATTCTTTGAACTGATCAAACTTGGAGACAAGATTTGGACTTCACCCAACTTCTGGTGTACATCAGATTAAACTTTCCTTAAAATTTGAAATCAAAATAAAGAAAAAAGGAAAAAAAAAAGGCAAAATAGGAAAAGGAGAGGAGGGTTGGGTGTGAGAGAGAGAGAGAGAACGTGCTGGTATTTGTTTGAAAGAAAGCATTCAGATCTGGATCCACGCACGCACAACAGACAAAGCCACAGACACACTAACACATCCCCCAACACTTACAAAACAAGCCCCGTCTCTCTCTCTCTACACTCTTCATGTTTGTTTTGTTAGAACTTAAAAAATTAACAGTTAAAAAAAAGTACTCACTGGATCAGTACTCAAAAGAAGAGTAGATAAAGAGATACATCACTAGATAGATAGAGAGAGAAGTCAGCTCAGCCCATGAGCAGCATGCAGCAGCAACAGCAACAGCAACAGCAAAACAGAAGAAGCTGATGAGGAAGCTGCTGCAACAGTTGTAGTATTAGTAGTAATAAAACTAGTACCAAATTGAGTCATCCTTTTCACTCCTAGTACTTAAAAAGGATAGCAATTTATGGTATCCCTTCCTTCTTCTTCTTCTTCTTCTTCTTCTTCTTCTTCTTAATTTATCACCTAGCTAGCTTATTCCACTTGATTACTGGGTTTTTTTTAGTTCCTACTGTGGTAAGTTTGTTTACTCTCTCTCTCTACTAACCCCACCTCACACACCCCACATAGAGAGAGAAAGAGAGAGAGTTTGGGTTCCATGGATTTTTCTGTACTATGATCTTTATTGAGTATTTTGTCAGTCACTGAGAGCAAAGAAAAAAAAAAGTTTTCAATTTGGGTAAATTAGGGCAATTAAGGAGGGAAAGTGGGGATTTCATCAGCTTCTGCTTTTTTTTTTTTTTTCTGTTTCTTTATTTATTTTTTCTTTTTTTATCAAAATCTAAAACATATCACTAACTTTCTTTTTAGCTTTTTAACACCACACCCTTCACTCTCACTTTCCATTTTCTCAACCTCTAACTTTTATTTTTTCAATTTCACCCCTTCTTACTCTTTTTTTTCTTTTTTTTTTTTTCTGAATGAGTAGCAGTAGCAGCAGAGCAGCAGCTCCAAGTACTGAAAGAGGAGGACAAAGTTGTGTTAGGTGGAGAGAGAAAGAGAGTGCTGATGAGAGAAGAAGATATACTACTGTACATATTATTATAAAAAAGTTAGAGAGAGAAACTAGAGAGAGAAAGTTAGAGATAGAAACTAGAGAGAGAAAGAAAGAAAGAGGAGAGAGATAAATCTATATAATTAGAAAGAAGCCCGAAAAGATTTTACTCACTTACAAATAGAGGCGCATTCACACTCAAGTCAGGCTCAGTGCACGCACTCACAGCACTCGTGTGAGTGAGTGTTGAACCGAGTTAGTGTTTTTTTTTTTTTTTTTGGTTGTTTTGGGGTTTCAGCCATGGATGCCTATGAAGCTACAAGGATCGTCTTCTCGAGGATCCAAAACCTAGATCCCGAAAATGCATCAAAGATCATGGGTCTCCTTCTTATTCAAGATCATGGTGAGAAAGAAATGATTCGACTTGCTTTTGGTCCTGAATCTCTTCTTCACTCTTTAATCATCAAAGCTCGAACTGACCTTGGCATTTCGTCGAACACTCCATCTACACCTTCTACTCCTTCTTCTCCTTCCCCCTTTTTCTCTACCAACCCACCCATCTCTAGACAAAATTCTTCCTCTTTTTCTTCTTCTTCTCTCTCTACTTCTTCTACTGCTACTACTTCTACTTCAACTACTACTTCAACTAGTATTACAACTTCAAGGATGCTTAGTAACCTCAGTTTACCAAACCCTAATTCCTCTTCTTCGTGGGCTGCTTCTTCTACTTTTTCTGATCTTCATAACCCAGATGATCTTCTCATTAGCCCCAATTCCTCTTCTTCTCTGTCCTATGCTGCAGCTATTAATGGCTTCCAAAACAACAACAGTATGATTTTGGGTTCTTCTTCAGACCTAATTGATGAATTTCAACTTCAAGATCAGTTGTCTTTTCTGAACGAGAAGAACAGTGATTTGTTTTACCCATCTCTTGAACAAGCTTCCAGTCCCAGTAGCAATTCTGACGGGATGCTTTTCCCTTCTTATGCTGCCAATTGGGGAAATACTACTACTAATTCTTCGATGAATAACGGTAGCCACCGAAGAAGCTGTTCTGTCACAGATATCTGTTTGGGTTCTGATCCTTTGGGTTCTGGGTTTGGATGGAAGCCATGTTTGTACTATGCTAGGGGTTACTGTAAGAACGGAACAACTTGTAGGTTCCTCCATGGGCTTCCTGATTCTCCTGATGCAACTTCCATGGTGGGTTCCCCTGGAAAAATTGATTTCATGGAACAGTGTCAAGAGCTACTCAGATCCAAAACCCAGCAACAACAACAACAACAGCAACAGCAGCAGCTAAGATTGAGTACAGCTTCTCAGCTCTTGGGTTCTGGTTCTTTACCTTACTCTTCTGTTGCTGGTAAATGCATGAATTTCTTGTTACAGCAGCAACAAAATGATACTCAAAGGTATTATAAAGTTCTTCAATTTTTTTTCTTCTTTAGATTTAAATGGAGTTGATTTGCTTTTGCTAATTATTTGGAGGGTTTTGTTGCAGAGCTGCAGCTGCAGCTTTGCTTTTAGGGGAAGATGTGCATAAATTTGGCAGGACTCGAATGGAAAGGAGCGAATTTTCGAGCTCTGGAGGAGGGATGATTAATCCAGGATCCAGGCAGATTTACTTAACTTTCCCTGCTGATAGCACCTTCAGAGAAGAAGATGTCTCCAATTACTTCAGGTTAGTTCTTTATATTACATAATTGGAAGTAATAGAAGAATCAAATGTTGAATCAAATGTTGTGTACTGTATGGTTTTTGATCAATCTGAGTACTAGTTTATGAAGGGTGAGATCAATTTTTTTTTCTCATTAACATTAAATTCAAAACTTCCAGATGCAACCTTGATTAATCATCTTGCCTCGAGAGCTACTTCACAAGTTGCTATGTAGTTCTGTAATGGAAGCAGCTTGTAATGCTGATCTATTTTTATTTCTTGTTGAAGCATTTACGGGCCAGTACAGGACGTGAGGATCCCATACCAACAGAAGAGAATGTTTGGGTTCGTCACATTTGTGTACCCGGAGACTGTGAAATTGATCCTTGCCAAAGGAAACCCACATTTCGTTTGCGATGCTCGCGTGCTCGTCAAGCCCTACAAGGAGAAGGGGAAAGTCCCAGACAAGTACAGGCATTCTCTCTTTCTCTTTGTCTCTCTAGATCTCTATCTCTACTTCAAGATCTCAATTAAATTCAAAGTTTAACTGACATTTAGTTTTTCATATCTATTGCACAGGAAGCAGCAGCAGCAGCAACAGGGAGAAAGAGGAGAATTCTCAGCCTGTACTACTCCTACTGGTCTAGATTCTAGAGACCCTTATGACCTGCAACTCGGTATGCAAATCAGTTCTTCTTTTCTTCTTGTTTCTTATAATTTAGTTATAAAAGTTTCAGTGCGAGTAAGATGCTATTTTCGATAATCTAGGATGCAGTCTTAATTTTGAGATGATTTGAGATCAACACACAATGGAGGGTTCAATTTATATCCCTTCAAATTTTTAAAAGACATTTTTTTCCATTACTCAGTATTTGCCCAACCCAATTTTGCAGGAGGAGCAAGGATGATGTACAACAACCAGGATTTATTGTTGAGAAGGAAATTGGAGGAAGCAGAGCTTCAGCAAGCCATAGTTCTTCAGAGTCGTAGATTGATGGGTCTACAGCTTCTTGACATCAAGAAACACCACCATCACCGGAATCTATCCATGGGGACTGTTCCAATTCCCTCACCAACTCACTCTCATACCTTCATGAACCAAGCTCTGTTCAATTCAATGTCCTCACCTAGGAGTTCTGAATCTCGGGAAGGTATCTCCCTGATATACACAAATTACCTTCAAGTTGTTTATGTTGAATTGAGGTTGTTTAGTTATCCGACATAGCGAAATTACTTATTTGTTTTGCTGAATTTTTGATTTTTTATAGAGAATTGCGGAAGCCCTGCCGCTACCGTTTCTCCTGGTGCCGATCAACATACTCAGCAGCTTGCAGTAAATGTGAATGCCAAGAAAGATGAACTCAGTTGCGACGACAATGTCAAGGAGGAAAAACCCAATGGCGATTGCGAATTCCATGATAGGTAGGACTCCAGGGAGACTAATTTCTTCTTCACTTGGACTAATAAAAACTTGTTGAAAAGAAAGTGTGGGTCTGATCAAATAAGGCAAGCACTAAATTTGCTTAGATTTCTGTGATGCATTTCCCATTTTAAAACCCCCTTGGATCTGGATGGTTGCTACCTCCTCCAATTTGGTCTTCTCCGCCACCTAAATTTAAATTTTTAATGAGTGCAGCTTGGAGCACAATCTTCCTGACAGTCCATTTGCGTCGGGTGGGGACTCTTCTTCCTTCTTCTCCACCACTACAGCAGAGGCTGAGAGGATCATTGCTGCTTCCTCTGCTTCTTCTTCTTCAACATTATCATCATCTTCTTCTAGTAACCATAGTAACGTAATTGCGTCATCGCTGCTACCCGCCACCTCTACTCTGGATATGGCTTCCTTTAAATCATGTTTCTTCCAAATGCCCAGGTACTACTATACTACTACTAGTACTATTTTCACACCCAAATCATATATTTTGATATCATTAGCTTACTATTAAGATTGATTAGATATTACAAGTAAGTTAAGAGAAGTTAATACTTGAACAACATTGGATTCATTTCAGGTTCTCTTCTGGACATGGAGCTATAGAAATGTAAAGCCAGGACGGCTGGGCCGTCGAGCAGGGATGGGATTGGTTTTACTTGGGTAATTTTACTGGATCTTTGTTGTTTGTAGCCTTACTTGACAAACTCTAATTGCATTTCAAAGTTGTGAGTTAACAATTTCTTTGTTCTTATTTCTTCTGTTTTTGTGGTTTGTGTTTTCTTTGTTTTTACAGAACCAAATTGATGGAGAATTATTAGATCCAAAAAAGAGGAGGATACATTTTAATTACCCTAGATAACAAAAAGTAGGAAATGTAGAGAAGAAAAGACTTCATCGTCATGATCGTCGGTTGTTCGTCGTCACACCGCCATTGTTATGGAGATTCAAATACAATACTACTTACCACAATACAAAATGCAATACATACAGACACATGAACCGATTTCAGAAGGACTTGAGTCATCATCATCTAAAATCCCTCTCTTTCTCTCTCTATCTCTGTATTACATCTTTGTAGGTGAAGGTGGGGAGGAGGATCCCACAGTAAAAAAGATTCATGAATGGATGGATGGATGGATGGGTTAGTAGTAGTAAAAAGTCTTGTAATTTGTAACTTTTGGCTTCCCATTTTTCACCCACAGCATTTTATGTCTGGGGTGAAATAAATAAAGGAAAGAAAGAAAGAAAGAGGAGAAGCTGAAAGGAAAACCTAAAGTCTACTACTACTACTTACAAACAACATCAATTCATTGCAGAGGAGAAAGCAAAAGTTTACAGCTCAACCTTTGGTCACGTACAAGAATTGTAAAACCAAAAGAACAAAAAGAAAGAAAAAGAAAGGAAAAGAATATGTACGAACTTATTTCTCACCATTACTTTTACTTTTACTTTTTCTATCCTTTTTTTCTGTTGTTGTTTAAATGTTAATTGTTATTGGTAGAACACAGAATTATCTATATGATCTTAGAGGAAGGATACTTAAGACCCCGGGGTTTAAAAAGTCCTATCAAAATTTCATGAAGAAATGATTGAAAAATAATGATAAAACAGACATTTTTTTAAGTTTGATTTAAATAAGTTTTTGGTATTTTTTTTTTTTTGGAATGGGTTGATTTTTTGTAGGTATGTTATAAATATTCTTATAAAAAATTAGTCCTTCATTATCTAATGTTTGTCTTAAAATGCCGGGGTTTAATAAGAGCTTTTAAGACTTCAAATATACCCTCCCGTCCAATATTAGATCAGACAATGTACCCAATGTGTTTTAGGGAGATGATACAGGTGATTAGTTTTGGTGATGTAATCATCCTCATTCAAATTATATCATTTTAAAACTTAATTATATCATTTTAAAACTTTTGTGATGTATGAGCTGTAGTAGTGATTACACATGATAGTAATCTATATAGGTGGATGTTATTTTCACAGCCTTAGATTAATTTTTTGTGGGTCCTATAACATTATTAGATACAATATGAACATTTTAATATTGAGCAAAGTATGTGTGTTCATGATCTTATCTATCATGATCATCAGATATAGAAATCAATAGACAAAAAGAAATTTTTATACAAAGGATCAAAAAAAGAGAAAGTAAAATGGGAGAGTCAAAGATGCAAAAAAAGAGAGATTTTTTATTTTATTTTATTATTTTAAGAATTTTCAACTTTTAATTTATCTGCTCAGAGCTCTGATGATAGCTCTATTTGCGGGTCTCTGTCTTTATTTCAATCTTTTTAGGTGGGAGGAAGCTCTCAGCACTCAGGTAGGACTATTTAACTTTTATGAGAGAGAAAGAAGAGAGAGAGAGAGAGGGTCACATGGGTTTTTCTGACACCCCCCATGTGTTCTCTCCTTTTAAAAATTTTTCTGGGTTGGAATTAACTAATCAGTGAAATAAGTGTCTAAAAAAAATTCAAGAGGCCCAACAGCCCAGATCTGATAAAACCCTAGATACTACACATAAATATTAACAGATGCAATACGTATGTGTGTGTCAGAATTCAGAACGTTTTTTAATAGTGGGTCCCACAGTGTTTGTGGGCCTGAATTACCATACAGAACGGATCTTGTACTTGGATTTGGTATCTAAATACTTTGTGGGCCCACATACTGATGACTGTCTCGACCTGTATTTGGTGGGCCTACATACACAAATACAAGCCTAATATGGACAATTGTCATGTTGTCATTTTCTAATTATTATTGATTCCCAAGCATTATTTTCAAGGCTTGGTGAAGTGCATATTTGTACACCCTCTCTGAATGATAATTATGATACCCTCACAGTCTCTCACGTTCTCATGTAACAAAATTAAAAATCAAAAAAAAGAAGAAAAAAAATGGATAATTAAGAGGAACAGGTGCATGTGGAAGATGTTGTATTAATTGGATTTTGTTAACATGTGCCCTAGCTTTTAGGTTGTATTTTGTTTAGTTTCTTAAGGTTGCCTAAATGAGCTGATTTTTGGATATGTATATTATTTATACTATTTGGACCATATCTAAAAAAATCAGCTCAATCGGAGACCTCTGGCACCCTCTAGCACCACAAACACTTAATTTAAATTTTAATAGTGTGAATGAACGGCTTACATTTAAAGTGATTTGTTTGGAGGGTTAGATATTTCTAATTGAGGTGATTTTTATTGACATCTTATAAATAATAATAATATTGTGTCTACAAAAATTCGGCTAATTTGAAAACTTCCAACTTGAAAAAAAACTCCTTCAAAAAGAACCTTAACAGGACCCTTATTAATTTGATGATCTGAAAAGAAGTTTTAATGATTAAAAAAAGCAAGTAGCTAAAACCCATTTTTAGTTTCTGTTAGCAGATGGTTGCAGGTGCATTTTCGACTTTTGATTATGCAAAAAAAAAAAAAACTTAATAGTTATACTTTCTATTTATAAATTGCACAACGATTTTTCATAATATATAATTTTTATTTTTTTATTTATAGAAATGGAGAACGATTAAAACACCCAAAATTTAGAAATACCTGTCTAAAAACTCTACAAACTTTTCAAAATAGCCAAAACTCCCAAAATAATCAAAATTAGATGTATAGACGTATTTGCCCTTATTAGATAAGGAAGAAACTAATTTTGACCAACTCCTAAATTTGATAATACGATATATTGAAGCATTTAATTTAGATAAGATATTCAATCTTTCCTAAAAATATTCTTTTAATTAGATCATACTTAAATTAACCTAAGTTTTCTTCCTAATTAAGATTTTCAAATTCTGCCTGTTATAGTCATAACCTTTGTTTACAACACTTTTATAAGTCATTTGCTTAACTTTATGGCTCATTTTTTGCCAATACAAAATTTTAGAATTAATTAACAAAAACTACAGTTAGTACAAAATGACTTAAACGTGCAAAATATTATTAGCATATGCACAAAAATAAAACAAACTTGTCTAAACAATTTTTGCACAACCAAAAATGAAACAACGGAATTTTTATTCCCGTAATATAAATTGTAAAAATTATAATGCATAAGCAAAAATTAATTTGTCAATGAAAAATTTCTAAAATTAAAGAAACATAGAGTCAATGAAAAATAATTGACACGTGCAAAAATTTTGCAATGTTCAAACGAAGTGTAAACAATAAAGCTTCGATTTAAAGATGAAAGTGGTTACAGCGCATCTACATTTAAAAGTCCTCATTATTTCATGTTTAAATAGGCAAAAATTATTTTTGCACAACAAAAAAATCAAACAACGAATTTTTAAGTCAATCAATACAAATTGCAAAAATTGTAATGCATAAAAAAAAATTAATTTGATCTAGAAAAAATATATTTTGCAGGAGAACAAAAACTCAAACACAAATATGATTCTTAACAAAAAAAAATGAGAAAATGATCTTTTTTATTCATAATGCACTGGTGGAACCATTGTTTTATTAACAAAAAGTAAAATTAAAATATTTTTCTCTTTTGTCTTTTAGGTTAAAAAATAACAATAAATATAGTAGTTTATAGAAGAAAAAAATCTTTAAAATATTAAGGGGATAAAAATAATTTTAAACAAAATAGGAAACTAATTAATTCAAAATTGTCAATCAAACACCAATTAAGGAATAGAATCTTATTAAGATATTATTCTTTAATTAAAAAAGGGTAAACACGGAATTAAAAAAAGGAATTATTGACTAGTAGGGTAAACAGAAATTTTATCCCTTAAAAAGTATAAAATAGTAAAATTAAAAAAAAAAAGGAGAATTTTGGCTATTATGAAATGTTTGAGGGTTTTTTAGTATTTGGCAGTAAAAAATGGAGTTTTTGAGTAAAATTATATTTATAGAATTATATAAAAAAAACAAAAAAACAAATTGTAGGCAGGTGACAATCAAACGAAATTTTACAAATTTAGTCCCTCTTTATTAGGGTATGCAATTCTGAATTTGCGTACCCACAGAACCAAGTATTGTTCGATACATATTAAAAAAATTAAAAAGAAAAATTCGGGCTTTTAACCAAATTTTAGGCTGTGTTTGATAGCAAAGAAATGTGTTCCGTGGAAATAGGTTCATTTCCACCACTTCCGTGGAATTAATTCTTTGGGGGGCGAAGGAAGCCTATTCTATGGAATTACATTAAAAACTAACTATTAGCCACGCTTTTAAGTAACTGGCCCCCATTTCCGTAGAATTAAAAATGTAAACAAACGACAGAATTTGTATTATTTCCGCGGAACTAACCCATTTCCATGGAATTAAAATGCTATCAAACACAGCCTTAAGTGTTCTCATACACGGAGAAATGTGCCCTTAGATTCTTGTTTTTATTTCTTCTAGTTGAATATATCTAGGAGTGATGCTTGATCGACCACTGTTACTTTTTTTTTTTAAGTGGTGAACCTGTTTTTTATTGAGATTAATAATTTGATGCTAAAAAGAAATAAATTTAGGTTTAAGTTGTTAACAATAGTAGAGACTACCAGTTGTATTAGTTGTCACATGCGATCGACCACCTTTTTTGAGACCACAAGCTGACCCGGTGTTTGATTTGGCCCTCGTGTAAATGATCTAAGAGTGGAATTTTAGTAATGATTTTCTTCTCACTAACATTGCTTAGTTCTAAAACTACTAACTTCGACGAAATTTTGAGCTAAATTTTACCTTAGATCATCTTTATGTGGGCCTGGCCACACGAGTTCACCAGTTGTCCATAAAAACTTTATCAATGTATCAATTGCTCTATTCCTAACCTATATATGCCCTCAGATCTAGTTCTTGGGAATGACTAAACCAATAACCTTGTTTCCTTCCATATGAAAAGAAGCCCATGAAGATGAACCAAACAGACGCAAGGCCAGCACAATATCAGAAGCATCAACCAATGATTTTGAAATAGTTTTAGAAGTTGGGCTTGGGCTTATTGAGAAAGCCCAAATAACTCACTCCTTTTTCTCTCTGTTAGTTTTTCTTTTTGTTCTTCACTTGACCTAACAAAGGCTTTCTTTTCTAGAATCTTTTTCTAAGGGCAAGTACTATAGATACCTCAAACAATCAAAATCAGTTAAATTTGAGATTTAGATAAGTACCAAGGACACCTCAAACAACTAAATTCTTCCCTTTCGTCTAAAATTTGAGGCTGGGACAAGGAGTTTGAGGGATCCAACGGAGATTGTGCTGGACGATGCAGTCTGTACCGCCCGATTTTAAAGTAAGGAGGAGAAGAGGGTAGGATTATCACGTGTCATGTCAACATATCATTGGCACAATCTGTGATGCACGATACTCCTAGTACCATCAAGGTTTCCCTCCCCAACCATTACCGTGGAACTTGCCAGTTGCCACTCCTCAAACCCTTAAACCCCTACCTAGCACAAACAATCAAATTAAGAGTTTTTCATAGTAATTGTCCTTGTGACCTCACATTAAGTTGTTGGAAATATGTTATTGGAAGATCAATAAGTATGATGACTCCTACCAGGAATCTCCTATTAATTCCACCCAAGTACTATTAGTTTTCTAAACTAACTCATTTACTACTTGGGAGTTGGGTGAGAATGTGAGATAATAGCTATTAAGATAGATGAGGTTGTTAAATAAGCTAGGCTCACTCATCTGTAATGCATTAGTATATAATCCATTTTTGATCATGTAATTAAGCTTATTTTAAGTAGTTTTTAGCTAGAACTTTAGTTTTTCGCATTTTACTGTCTTTCTATTTTTGGAGAATTATTAGGTTTTAGGCACTTTTAATGTATAACTGGTGTTTATTTGCTCATCTTTCTGTATCTGAAGGGGTTTCATCTGCTTCAAATAGTTTTGAATGGAGGCGTCTCCACATCTTCCATGCCCCACTTTACTTATTTGTTACGCCCTGTTGATATTTATATGTGGGGCTGCGTGAAGATAATCTAAGGTTTCTAATCAAAATAAGCTCTTATATCATTTTCATATAAGTTCTAGAGGCCGGTGCAACCGTGCAAATTGGGTTTAAGAAAAAGTGTGGTATTAATAGAAACAAGTTTAGGGTCATGCATTTAGGGGTTACCCCAAGTAGAAGATCTAAGTTATAAGCATCGGATTAGGCATAGAGAAAAAGTGCCCACACACCTATGACCTGTCTTATAATCCAAAACTTCCAATTGTGAAGGGCAATTTTAATGGGAAATCTAAAAATGGATCCCAAAAAATACAAAATTCATGATAAAAAGGTATTTTGCTTTAGTGGGGAATCTCTAAAAATAGGTGAAGAAACAAAAAAAAAATAGAGAAAAAAGAAGAGAGAGAAAAAAAATCAATTGAGATATGTTGTGTTCTTTTGTTTAAGGAGAAAAAATAAAAAAAAGTGGGAGAGAGATATAGCTTTCCTAATATCTAAGAATTAAATATTGAGTGTGCGGCTAATCCGATTATACCCTCCACTATGGATCCCTAAAATGATAGATTGAGTCCATTTTTAGGGGTTAAGGGGATCCACTAGAGTGTGAAAACTGCTTGATCAAACAGTTTTCACACTCCCGCTAGAAATGCCCTAAGGGGTTACTAAAATTAGTTAAAATGGATGGACAATGTTCAACAAATTCCATTCTCATTAGTATCATATGTCAATTTCAATATGGTTAATTATTAGCATGTTAAGATCTGTATACGGATTTCGAATCCAAGTTGTGGCTTCAAATTCCAATGACTACCATTTCAGCTAAGAGGCACAGTGTATCAAGTTTATACATTGTGTTTATCACGTGTACTTATTTTAGCTGAATTTTAGTGGGGATATTCTCTTCACTATAGAGATCATCATTATAAAAAATCATCCCAGCCTAAAATCTCTAACTCTTTCAAAATCTCATCAAGAAATAATTAAAAATCAATAATAAAATAGACATTATTTTTATTAGGCTAGGCAAAAAAAATTGAATGGACTAATTTTTTGTGATGTCCTCTATGATGAAGCGAACATCCTCATTTTAATCCAAAATTAGCCCTTAAATCATGCCCTAAATATGCAAAGAGTTTTGGAGGAGGTTTTTAACAGCTTGGTCAAGTATCTCCACTCTTCAACAAAATGAAGTACCTAGAAATCACGCAGTATTGAAGTAAACACGTGCAGAATACACGTATGAGGAAGCACTAATAAGTAGCCTATAAAATGATTTTCTTTTCAATTTGTTGTAGCCTTTTCTCATTAGACTCTGTGTGTGCTTATTTTGAGAGTAGTAGAAAAAACAGAAATTAATTAAGACACCCCATAACAAAAAAAAAAAAAAAAATGGAGTGTAGTAGAAGAAGAATTCTGGGTTTGGGTAGTACTGTAGTATCCATGGCTGCAGTACTGCTGTGTCTAATACTAACGACGTCTCCTGGTGTGTCTGCACAGGCACCAAGCCCAGCAATGGCGGCCGGCGGGCCGTCACCTATGTCCGAGTCACCTATGGGCGAGTCACCGATGTCCGAGTCACCGATGTCCGAGTCACCCGACTGCTTTACAAGCATTTTAAACATGTCGGATTGTTTAACATACGTTGAAGCCGGAAGTAATCTGACGACACCGGAGAAAGGTTGTTGCCCATCACTCGCCGGCCTCGTCGAAAGCACTCCGATATGCCTGTGTCAGTTTCTCGGCAATTCAAGTAGCTACGGAATCCAAATCGACGTCAAGAGGGCCCTCAATCTTCCTAAAGTTTGCCGTGTCGACACTCCTTCCGTCAGCCTCTGCGCAGGTTAGTTAGAATTATTGCCTCCTCATAAAATACGCTTGGTGCATAGCATAGCATAGCATAGTAGAGCATAATTCTCACACACAATCTTCAATAATCTAATGTTCTGTTCTCTAAGATACGCCCTGGGCCCCTCGAGGATTTGGTAATGAATCAGTTAATCAATTTACTTGAAGACTAATAATTTATTTTTTTATTTTTTTAATTATTTTTTAATTCAATTTTCCCCCAATTCTAAATTTAATTTTAATTCCCACGGCGCCGGTTAGATTTTTAAATGTTAGGTTTATAATTAAGAACTTTTTGAAATTTGGTTCACCCTTTTAATATGGACCGTTGATTTGGGATATCAAAACCAAGCCACCTGAAAACAAGCTGAGGGTTTTGTTTTTTGTTTTTTGCCGATTTTTTATTTTTATTTTTGTTTTATTACATAAAAGTAAATGATTATTTAGTAAATAAATTTGTGGATCTCAAGATATGATGATTTGGATTTATTATTTTAATATATTTTATAAAACCATGCAGTTTTTAAAATTATAATTAAAGAAAATAATATGCCATTTTAATTTTAATTGATATAATTAGTTAATTAGATAAATGGGCACTAAAAATTATTTATTATTAATTTGGTTGCAGCCTTTGGAGTTCCAGTTGGTGTTCCAACAGCAAGCCAAGGACCAATTTCTCCAGGTACATTTTTCTTTTAATTTTATTTTATTAATTAATTATTGAAAATTTATTTATTTTTAAATTTATTTATTTTTGAATTTAACGCATGCTAAACAAATTAAACACAAATTTTAATTGTTGGTTAATTTGTTATTGTTATCATCTACTAGGAAGAGGACCTGTTGGATCAATGGGACAGGAATCAATGCCGCCTTCACCGGATGGAAGCAATGGTTCTTCAAGTACTCCAAATTCTGTTCTGGTTTTTGTCGTCGGATTATCAAGTTTAATTATCGCAATCGTCTTCTGAGAGCTCGAGATTGATTGTCTAAATCATGTAGAGCATTTCATTTATTTATAAGACTTGTTCCATTTAATCATGTTTAAATTTCTTCATTACAATTGATATTTGTGATCATAGCTAGCTAGCTGAACACATGAGAGGTCTCTAGTTTCATTACATTATCATGTTATTGTTGTTGTACTTAATAACTTATATATAATAAATATATGAAAAAGACCTATTTATTCCCTTAAAAATGACTTTGATGTGCTTATTGTGCCTTTTTAGCAAAACCCTAATTTCTTTCTTTTAGCTAGTGGTTGCATATGCACTTTTGTATTTTTTTTTTTAATCACCCGAATGTCCAAGTCTCTTAGAAGACTTGATTAATTTTGAAATAGTGTGTTCCACCTATTTACAATTATCAAATACAATTGAAGAATAAACTCTATAGAATGGGCTTAGGGAGAGTTGCACATGCAACCTCCAAATTGTGGTTTCAAGACAAGTAATATGTACATAAACATCAATATTCATGAAGTACGATTTGAATTCATGAAGTACAATTTGAATTTTCTCACCTAGTTTGATATAAAGAGAATGGATATGTGGACATGCTCATATGTACTTTGGTTATGTGGGACTCACATGAAGTTGATCTAAGGACTGATTTTTTGTGACAATATTCTCTTACCATGTAGATCATTATCACAAAAAATCAATCAATTTCAATACTTTTAGCCCCATCAAATATTAGTTTAAAATTTATTATATTTATAGTACGTCCATAAATATTGTTAATTTTTAAACCAAAATTTGATGGGATTAGAAGTTTTAGAATAGACTGAATTTCGACGAGGATGTTCTCCTCATCATGTAGATCATTCTGACAAAAAATCAGTCCTTAAATCAACTTCATGTGACCCCACAGAATATGTATATATAAGCACATCTACAGATCCGTCCTCTAATATAAATGGTGAGGATGTGAAGACATGCATACTAACTAGTGGGTAATACACGCATTCAGAATCAACCTTCTTCTTTTTTGTCCATATTAACTAAAAATTAAAATATCTTAATTTTTAAAAGTTAAATAAATATTATTATTTTAAGGAGTAAATATGAAAAGAAAAAAAAAAGAAAAAAAGTTAAGAAAACGTGAGTATATATGTAGATGATGTATTGTGTATTTTAGTAGGTAAGGTGAAGAAGAAGAAGAGAAGTCGGTTTCTAGTACAGATAGATCGGCCACAATGTTCAACGTGCACCGATGGGTTGAATGTTTGCGGCATTAACTGTGCCCTAGCTGGATTCCGTGAGGTGAGAGGTGGAATTTAATTCCTACTTCACACCTCACATGTGACCACTGACCAAGCGAACACACAATATCCAACGCCAATTTAATTCGCTACCGGTATTGTTGTTGTTCATGTTGGTTTGGTGGTTCCTTCCAACCACATTTTCTGTCCTTATCCACGAAGAGTAAATATGGAGCAATGTTTCGTTCCAGTGCTATTATTGCAATAAAGTTTGTTGGACCAATATTTTTACAAAATCCATGCCAGACGCTTATGTGGCATGGTAGGACCCATCACTTTTCCCTCTCAAAAGTGTTTTGAGGGGGTGTCTAATTTATGTGGCAGTGGGATCCACCATATCACATATGTATCGGGCATCAGTTTTGTAAAACGGTCGGTCCAAATAGCAGCATTGTTTGTGCACCCACTTGACATGAAAGTTACATTACTCATAATTACCCAACTATTCAGGGGCGGAACCAGGAATTTACATTGAGGGGGGCTAAATATGAGTTTACCGATAAAAAAAAATCATATGAACAGTTAAGTATGTTATATATGAATCAAGATGAGACCAACATAGAGATGATTCAAAGCTGCGAGGATGAACTTCTAACCACATGAATCATCCCAATATAAAGCTTATAACTCTATTAAATGTTGGTTTAAAATTAGTGTCATTTGTGAACGACGCATAAATCACCTAACTTTTGATGGGGTTAGAAATTTTAAAATGATGTGATTTTCGGTGAGGATGATCTATTTGATGAGTAGATCATCTTCATTGAAAATCAGCCTATAGATCATCTCTATGTGAGCCCTATAAAAATTTGGCTAAATAAGCTTGTGTCCAATTGTGAAATCTAAAACCAAAACCCTACTTTTTAAAATTAATGTTCAACTTCATCTTTTAGTATTAAGATTTCTTGAATGATGTGGGTTCTACTTTAGGATGATCTGCATGGTGATGAGATCATTCCAAGAAAATTTGTCCCTTAAATTATCTCCAAGTGGATTTAATAAGCCGATGTAAACAAGGTGTAAGAAAAATTGGGGTTTAATAGAGAAAAGATGGTTAGTGAGAGATAATCAGTACATCTCTTTAATCAATACAACATATAATGCACAATAATTAAATTGGAAAACAAAAGTAAACCTTTAACATATTGTTAAAACACGTAGCCCATGCTAGCCCGGTATAGCCTACCCAATTTCCCTTTAAGATTGAGTAGGAAGACCTCTCTGGATTTAAACCTTGAAAATTTGACCCGGGCTTCAGCCCCCCTCAGCCTGGCTGTGGTTCCGCCAATGCAACCATTTATTGGTTTGCAATCAAAGATAATTAGGGTTGACTGTATAGCAATAAATGATTGGATGATGGCAGTGATGTGCACCTCATTCAAAGTGGGTGCATATAATAGCACTTGTTTCGTTAGACGAATATGGTCCACTCCTCGTTAAACTCGCATAATCATGTGAAATATATGTTGTGGCATTTTTCTCCAAAAATTTGTTGAGCTTTTAGAACAAATGGTTGTTCACATGATATCAATGTGAGATATTCAAAACACAAAACAAAAGAAAATGTTGTTGGGATAATTCTAAAGTTCTAGTGTGAAAGGAGAGTTAAATAAAAATGGAAAGGAGTGCGTCTTTTTTTACCTACTAAATTCCCAATGCTAACGCGGCACAATGGGTTCACGTTGTAGCTTCACGAAGGACATCCAAAATCACTTTTAGACCCAAGTCATGGTGTACACATTAGCGTCGAAATATTTTAGCTCAATTTGTGATCGAGCCAAAGGGCCCACTGATGGCTGCCATCATGGGTGAGGATACCATTCAAATTGTTTTGTAGCTAAGATTACACCCCTAGATTCTTATTTGGAGATAGGCTTGGGCCTTTTGGATTGTCTAAACCATACGTTTTGTCATTCGTTCCAGTGGGCTGTTCTTGGACCTAGCACTGGCATCTATCCACAAAACAGGGTCGACCATTAACTAACACAGGTCAATCCAGAGATTTTCTTTGGATTGGGCTTAGGCCTTGTTGTTTTAGCCTTTTCTCAGGCAGCATAACCTCATAGCAATTCTTGACTGTCCAATCAAGATGGCCTCTAGGCCAGAAACTATCCCAATTCTCTAAGGTTCTGAGCCAAAAAGATCGAAAATAGGACGACCGATGGGCTTAAATAATCATTGAAGTGAGAAGTAAAGAGAAAAAACCCAAAGAGATTAACAAAAAATGAAAGCATTAGAGGGTGATAATAGGATTATTGAAGTCGGAAATTTCAGTCGGATCTGGTTCTGGAGTTGAATTCTTCGGCATATTTCCAATCTTAAGAAGACTTCCCGTGGCAAGAATCGCCTGCGAATTAACATCATGCAATGCCCGCGCATACAGACTCCTACAAGCTGCACGCGCTGCTTCTTTTAGTTCCTTCGACTCCATTGGGCCCATAAGACAATGGCCCAAAACCCTCAAAGCAGGTTGAAGAAGTTCCCAAGGGAGAGGAATTCTCCCTTCTTTCTTCTCACAATTTTCTTCTACACTTGAGGAGTTATTCAACACAACATTTTCTACACTAGTAGAAGTACCACCACTACCCTCTTCACCTACATCCTCACTAGTTCCTTCACTAAGTACTTTAGAGGAGGAACCACCTTCTTCTTCTTCTTCTTCTTCTTTGATCTCCTTCTCATCATGATTTTCATCTTCCTTAAACATATCACCATTTAGACCAGCCCAAATCACACAAAACTCACAAAATTCAATCTTTGAACTTATGGGCATTAAGGATATCCTACTATAATACAACTCCAATGCCACCCCAACAATCCGAGCTCTCTTCGTCGATCTTACCGTTCCATGGGGCTCCAAACTTGGCGATAAAATCGCTAAATTTAGATTGGTTGAGTTATTCTTAACGGCCGCTCTAGTCTCATGATAGAGGCTAGAATGTGATAAGTCTGGAACGTTTACCGTTATCGGTTGGCCGCCTCGAAATGTAGTTTCATGAGCATATAGAGCTAATAGTATGGCTTCAAAACCGGCTAACGGTTTCCGTAGTACCGCTCTAGAGAGGTAAATTCCGGCGATGATCGGCAAGAATCTTAGTACTACAATTTGGAGGTTTGGGTCTGAGGATTGGAAGGTGTCGTAGAGCCAACGGCAAAGGTTGTTATCACCAGCACCTGAATCAGGTTGCCTGAGGTGCCAAGAGATTGTTTTGGCGAGTTGAGGATCATGGAGGAGAGAGAAAGCTGGGTTTTCTGAGGAAGTGAGGGAAGGAGGAAGAGGATCCAATATGAGAGAGAGTGATTCAATGACGGATCGTGCTTTTTCATCAGAGTCTGATTTTGAGAACTCAATAATGGAGCTGTCCCTTGTGTGATGATGGATTGACATTGTTAGCTTCTTCCTTCCTTAGAGAGAGAGAGAGAGAGAGAGAGAGAGAGAGAGAGAGAGAGAGAGAGAGAGGTTACAAGGTAGAAATGGATTGTAACTGATTTTTTGATGCAGAATAGGAGGGTTGTGAGGAGAAAGAATAGGAGCTGCTGTTGAATATAACTGATTTTTTGAATTGACATTTTCATCATTAATTATAATATTTTATAAAAAATTAAACTAATAGTTTGAAAAAATGAACCCTTGGATTCCGAAATTCCTCCCCGCAATTCAAATCTACCGGCTACTAATTTACTTTCTTGATCGGTCAACAGCTGACAACCTTTACCCCACGCGGTGGCTTGGAGTAGCACAATTCATCATGAATTCGAGATTTAATAGCGTAGTTGATGATCAAATTTTAATCTCGTTTTTTACCAAGAGATTAATCATATATTAATTATGTATGCCATCAATAATTTGCTATTTCACAAAATCAGTTATTCTCTAATACAATTTTTAGCATCTTATAACTTTTTTATTTAAATTTAAACAAAAATAAAATTAAAGAAAGGAAAAAAGAAAAATTAGGCAATCAAAATAAGTTTTTAACAACCTTGTCGCAACTGATGCGAGCAGGCTCAAAACTTAAATTAACAAGATCCATTGTAAAGAGGTGACTCCAGAACCACGCTCCGCTCCCATAGTTTTTTCGTTTTTTTAGCAGTATATTTTGACAAGCATATTAACTAACTTTGATGACACTGATGTTCCCAAATTTTAGCTATTGGATTTAAAGACTGTGTTGACAGGAAAAGTTTCTTCTAAAAAATGTTTCCTTTTATGGCTAATAACCTGAAATTCAATTCGTCTCTTTGAAATATTTAAAAAAGGTTTACCAATCCACAATCTATAACTGTAAAAAAAAAAAAAAAAAAAGACCATTGAGATGGGTTACACTATGAAAATCACTAACTAAGCAGCCATTAACACAGTCCTTGTAAATAAAACTCTTGAAAAACAAAATTTGCATAACATGGAACTTCACCTCCTAGCTGGAGTAATCTTCAACCTACAACCTGGAACCACAAATAAAATGAGAGGCACATTAACAAAGGGAATTAATTGCTAGTATTGGTTTGTTATAAACCCTATGAAGAATTGTTCTTGATATACAGTATCAAAAGTTAAGCTACTCACGAATCAAACTTTCATGATTCTATAACAACTTTAAAAGAGGTCAAAAGGAATATCATTTTACCTTGACAAAAAACATTCTAGGTAAAACAAAGAGATAGAAATGATGTCAGTTTAGTTTTAGTTCAGATTCTATAGAACTAACTCTACTGGAGGAAGCAGGAAGGGAACTGTTTATAACAAAGCCACGGTCACTTCCAATGTAACCTTTAATTTTTAACCACATTGACTGGGAACCAGAGCCGAGGAATTGGGGGTCAAGAGAAAAAGTAAGGTTTGTAGCTGAGGTACTTTCGCTTTCACTAGGCATAATATAGTTGTCCATGTTTCCCTACATAAGTATGGTCCATTTCTATGTTTAGCAAGTTGGTGGATCGTACATGATGCAAACCACAAAGTTACGGTATAGGACCTAATGATATGGATGTTCCTAAAGATGGATCAAAGAGGACAAATTTTCAGCACGGTGCAAAGTTGAAAGCCTCTTTATTGTTTTTTTTTTTCGGGACCATCCACAATTCCTGACTTGTGATATGACATGATTTCTAAGTGGTTTTCTGGTAAACTTAACTATTGTTATAAACTGTGGTTATCGGATACCTTTCACCAGTTTCTAACCAAGGTCATTTGTTCATTTATCACAGTTTGAAGGTTATCAATTATAGTATTCTTAACATCTACTTGTGGTTAATACTATGTTCTAACTGGATTTCACAGAATAGAGCGCATTTTTTGGGTACTTCAAAGTTTCTAACTATGGTTGCTTGAGGTTTGAACAAATTTTTGGACATGACAGCCTCCTTATGGCCTACAGGTCTAGTAGATTGTGTATCAAGCTAACAGCCTAACACAACTCAACCACCTCATACTATAAAAGTCCAACACCATTACAAAAAGAGCATCTGACTTGCCTACAAATGAATATTAATGACACAGTCATCAACTATATAATAAATAAAGCAAAAACAACTTCTAAAATTCTATGATTGAAGAGGAAAATGGGCAATCAACACAAACCAGTGAGCTAATAAAGAGGAGATAGAATAATGGATGGATCTGAATGACATGCAGTAAATGTGACTGACCAAAAACACCAATAGGAAATAGGAAATAAAAGTTCAAACTGCAAAAATAGATATGTATTACATAACCAAGCCAATATGCATATTGCTACTTATTTATGAAGGTACCATGAGTACTAAACAACCTCATTGCTCGTGACACTAAAAACTCAGAGGAGGAAATTTATAGTTCAGTTTTTAACAGGGAATTAAAAAGCAAACTGTATGTCTAACTCTTGTTTTTGGTAATTAAACAGAACATATGCGGCTCAAAATAACAAAACACAAGGAGTAAGGGCCAAAGGATGATAATAATACCTCTCATACGTTGCTTGGGTACATGAAAACCCTAACCCTAGCTCCCTGCAAATCAAACAATATTTTTTCATTGGTAAAAGCAAGCAATATAAATTTCCAAACCGAAAAAAGATTTTAGGCAAAAATACAGAAAAACTAATATTACCATGGATTTGGGGGGAAGGTTGGTCTTAAATTTGGCTCGTACAACACCGCTGTTACCGTGCGGCCTTGTCACTTTTCCCCAAATACATCTGTAATGGGATCCGTCCTTCTTAACCTTGGCCTTGTAAACATAGGCCATTCTCTTGCCGCAGTAATAATTGACCTCCTCCTTTGTGTTTACTCCTTCGATCTGGATCAATGAGGTATTTGGGTACTGATTGGATTTCGATCTAAATGAGCAACAAAAACCCTACATGAGTCACTGAACATGAACCAAAGAAAAACAAAGGAAAAATGAAATCTTGAACGAGGATGGTCTTCCTACCTTTTATACCCAAGAATCGTTCCTCGTACATATAGTCTGAATCCACAAGAAAATAGAAAAATAAGAGGGAAGAAAAAATAAAATTGAATCTACTGAAACAAAGACATTTACAGTATAAGACAAAGCAATTTAAGGTTTGAGAGATGGAGAGACCTGACTCTTTCTCCTTGGCGACCCTTCACCATTTTCGTCGAGCTTTGCCTCTAGGCTACAACGAAGCCTGCTAAGGGAGTGTTAGTGTCTTTTCAACAAAATGAAACTGAAAATTAATGAACCAAAACTGAAAAATGGAAATATAGTTGGGTTTGAAATGACATTTTGACATATCCATAATTTCAAGTCAAGTGCTTAAATGAATCTCTCACGTAAATGAGTAAATCACTCAATTCAATCATCTCTCTCAAGCATTCAGATGAATTGCTAAAAGAAAGCTTTTCATTCTCACTAATATTTGACTATAGTAAAATCTGATCAGAGAATCTTCAAGGTAATTGAATACTATTTGGATGGTTTAAGAATTAGAATCTGCAAACTCTTTCTCATAAGGCTATAGTAAAAATGTATGGGTTCAGTTGGTTTATCAAGAGTTCTATTGATATCAAAGAGGTTGTTTCGTAGAAGAGCCAAGACGACTAGGGCAATTTTAATGGAATTAAAATTCACAAAACTATAGGAAATAATATTCAGAGATTCACATGAAAGACAGGAAACCAATATAAACTATCTGATACAGTCCACCTGATGATAGGGTTCTCAAACCAGGGTTTTTAAAGAGCATTAAGTTACGGAAACAAGTTAAATCAGCTATTTTTCAACATGACAAAATGAAACAACAGCGGTTTAATGATACGATCCCAAAGATTGTATCTAAAAAAAACTAAAAAAATAGAAGATTAGAAGAAGAAGGATAGGATTCAGGCTAATGGAGGAGCCTGTGACCTCAATATTTTAGGGCTAATTGAGGAGCCCACGACCTCCAACAAACACAACAGTGTTTACTGTTTTAATAAATTTCTTCACCTCCCTTTCATTAATGTCTAAACTCTTTAAATAGAGTTTTACAATTACAAACACCTCTAACTAAAAACACCTGCGTACACAAATAATATCCCTAAAAATATGGAACTCTACCCAC